>CABHPR010126864.1:2239-19762 GCA_902168415.1 Peromyscus melanophrys | reverse complement strand
TCATGAGCTGCGGAATAACGGAACATGCAGCAACAATCCCATTATCATTGCCGTGGATTGATGACAGAGAGGGGGCAGCAAAATTCATTCCCATACTCAGAAACAAAAGCTGTTTACCCAGTCGGGTTTCTTTCAAGAGATGCAATAGGACATCTCCCCAATGAGAAGGTTCTAGAAAAAAAAAATCTCTGCTTTCACGCACAGCTATCTCCCAATCCAAAATCAACACACTGAAAAGGAAGGACAGCGTGCATGTCTATACAGTTCTTCACCAAGAGGCAGTGTGGCTAGAACTCCACAAATCCGGCTGTCTGTCATATTCTTAGGTCACAGGCACCTTGCAGCTCTCCGTGGCTGAGGTATCCCAAGGTAGTAAACCAAGTAAGAGGGTAACAAGCATGAATCATGGAGGTTCTCCTTTCCCCTTCCTTCTCTGTACAGTTGTTCTTAATCTTTCTTTGGCATCTTTCTTCTTTGGGGAAAGGAGCTTTTATTTAACCTAAGCTTCCTCCTTATAAAAGGAAGTAGAGATGTCTGGTTGAATAGTAAAAAATTCAAAGCATGTGAATAAGAGCAACGTTGGCCATCTTGCGGTTAAGGGACCATTTGAAAAGAACCGCTGAGGCCCCCAAAAGCTGATATCTCTCCCTATTTCTTTCATAACTTTAAACAAAATTATGGTTATTCTTCTAAGTCAAATTACCACTTGCAAAACAGCTACACAGCCAAAGAAAAACACATTCAAGCGAGAAAAATTTAGTTGATGGTACTAGATTTGAATCTGGGGTTGTATGTCCTCCTTGCTTTGTTCTGTTAACAGGAGTGACAAGCGTGTCTTGGGTGAATAAGTGAATACACAGTAAATTGTGATGGTCCATAGCAAACAAGGAGTCTTGAAGACAAGGACGGGTGATAAATCTCCAGATCCAGCATGAATGAAAGTGGTGGGGGCAGACCCCTGTGGATCACCTGTGAGTGTAATTAAATCATCCCCAGGACCAAGTGTAGATGACCTTTCCAGAGCGCGAAAATAACAACACTAGCTTTTTAACTAGAATATAGAGTAAAACCGTAATTCCTACCCTGGGGACCTTGCAAATTAACACAGAAAGTAACAGATAAGTTAGTTCAGCGGAAATATTTTAAAAGATCTACAGACCAACTGGAGAAAGAATGTGTGTCACATTGCGCTGTCACGTTCGAGGACACTCGGGGTTGCTTACTCAGGAAACACCAAGTTCCTTGTCATGAGCTATCTTTAGGAGACTGCTTCTTTCTGGTCATGTGAGGAAGGTCAAGACTACAGGTGAAGTTGAGATTGAGAATAAAGTGAAGTCCAAGTGGTAATGAAGGGTAGCCGTGATGGTGGAGCTTGAGAAGGTGGTAGAGGCTGAAGCCAACGGTAAAGCTAGGGCGTGGTTGTCCATGCGCTCTGAGATGCTCTTATGAAAAGAGCAAGGATTAACAGAGTGAAGGGCAGTGGATGGAAGGGGGAGAATAATCACAAATAAACCTAAGGGTTATGACCCAAAATATGTAAGGAAAATAACAACAACAGCAAAAACTGAATAGCAAAAGGAAGAGAAAAAATTAAAAACAGGCAAAAGCCCTGCACAACGTTTCTCAACAGGAGACATGTAAATAGCACCTAGAAATGTTATTCATTATTAAACATCGGAGAAATGTAAACCAAAATCACAGTGAAAAAGTTAGAATGCTTCATCAAAAAGACAACAGATAACTGTTGCTGAGGATGTAAAGAAAACAGAACTCTTGTACACTGTTGGTGGGGATGCAAATTAGTCTCACTAATCAAAAAACAGTGGACATTCCTCAAATTGAAAACCAATTAAAGGGGGCTGGAGAGATGACTCAGCAGTTAAGAGCGTTGGCTGCTCTTCCAGAGGACTCGGATTCAATTCCCAGCACCCACATGGCAGTTCACAACTGTTTATAACTCCAGCTCCAGAGGATCTGACACCCTCTGACCTCCTCAAGCACCTGCATGCAAATAATACACATAAACTCATGTAGGCATATACACACACACGCATAAATTTAAAAAATGAGTAAATAAGTTTTTAAAAACTGTAATATAGAGAACAACAAAATGAAAACTAACAGAATTTAAAAAGGAAAGAATCTTGTCATCTGTGACAACACGGATGAATCTGAGGTCATTGTGCCAAGTGAAATAAGCCAAACATAGAAAAACAAAAATCACATGATCTTACTTATGTATGGAACCTAAAAAACCTAGCAGAGAATAAAATGATGGTGACCAGGAGCTGGGGGAGAGAAATTGTTGTTCAAAGGATGTAAAGCTTCAGCATGTAGAAAAAAGCAAAAGACGTGTGGCACGTGGTGGCTTTTGTAGTGAACAACAGCATAGCATTCCTTCAAAAACTGCTTCAGGAGTACATGGTAAGTATACCACAAGCAAATCCAATAAAAATGCAGGCAAGTTATCTGAATAAATAATTCTCAAAAGAAGAAGAAATAGCCAATAAATATATAGAAAATATTCACCATCTTTAGCTTTCATGGAAATACAAATCAAAACTACAATCAGATACTATCTCACTCCATTTACAATGACTATTATTTAAAAACAACAACAAAAGTGACACATACTGGCAAAGATGTGGAGGAAGGAACCCTTGTGTGCTGGTGAGAGATACATCAGTATAGAATAGGAGGATAATATGGAGGTTCCTCAAAAAACCAGAACCACCATGTGACCCAACTACCCCACTCCTGGGTACATACATATGTCCAAAGGTCATGAACTCAACATACAAAACAGATACTTGCCTCACCGTGTTTGTTGAAGCACTATTCACAAGAAAGCTAAGATATGAAGTCAGCCTAGGTACCCATCAACTGATGAATGGATAAAGACAATATGGAGTATAATTCAGTCATAAGGAAGAATGAAATCCTGTCAGTTGCAGGAAAATGGATGGAACTGTTGGGCATCATGCTAAGCCGACCGAGCCAGACACAGAAAGGCAAGTATCACAAGTTCTCTCTCATGGGTGGAAACTAAAACACCAAACAAAAGAAGCCCGGCACGGTGGCATGTGTCTGCAATCTCAGCACTTGGAAGGTGAAGGCAAGAGGATCGGGAGTTCAAGATCATCCTTGGCTATAGAGTGAGTTCAAAGCCAGCCTGGGCTACATGAGAGCCAATCACAAAAAATTAACTAAATAAAACAGAACAGGCAAGTCTGAAAGTAAGTAAAAGAGGATTTCTAGAGTCTAAAAAGAGTACCAAGGAAAGGAAGAGAGTGGAGTTATAAAAAAAGGATGGATGGAGATGATCAACGCATGATATTTGCATGTATGGAAATATCGCAGTGAAGCCCATTAACCTGTACAATTAATATGTAATAATAATAACAATTATAATAATTAAAATGTTCTCCTAAAAACAAGTAGATACATTAGTTAGCTCTATTTAAGCATTCTACATTGTGAGCATATAAATACATATTCTTTTGTCAAATAAATAAGAAAAATACAAGGGGTGATGAGTATATTTCCTTTTAGTACTTTGAATAAGTTACTCATCTTTGGGGAATCTTAGGTTTCTCCTTGTAAATATGCTGGTAAAAGTCATTTATTATCTAAAGTACAACTCCCACAGCTAAGGCTCAGAGATCATTGGGAGGGGAAGCAGAAAGACTGTAAGAGTCAGAGGAGCAGGGACAGAGTTCGCTGTGAGATTGTGTCTCTAGGAATGTCAGAACTCACATCCATACAGTCTCCCCAACATGACTGCCTAAACTTGAGCTGAACGAGGACACAGCAATAGACATGCTAACCTGGATGGGGAAAGCCCAGGAGGCCTCAGCCTCTATAAAAATAGAGCCCAAGACTTTAAAAGAGAGCAAGGAGGGGAATATAGGAGGGTTTAGAGAGAGGAAAGGGAAGAGGGAAATGTAATTAGATTATAATCTCAAAAAAGATGTAACTTTAAAAAGTTATTTTTCCCATGTAATCATGATCCAACATAGTTTGAGGACCTTGAATATGATATACATGAAGCATCTCATAATGCTTGGCACACAGTAGGTACTCAATAAACTGTGGCTGCCTGCTCATATATTTGCCTGATTAATCCTTTTGTGGTCGTTTTAAAGGATTTCTATTCTATCCTTGTCTGGTTAATCATCCATGGCTGTTGGTCTTTTTCCCAATTCTGCTGCTTACTCACCACACAACCTTCGGTAAATCTCATGTCTTCTGAGCCTGGGTTTTTCAACAGTAAAGCTGGGTTAAAATCTGTCCAATACACGTCTCTGGTGGTTGTGAGGATAATTCGTGTGAAAGTACCATGAAGTGAATAAAGTGCCCAGCAAATCTGAGGTATTACTAGGATTAAGTTCCGTGTGATTCACTCCCCCAAATGGAATGTCCGTCACCCCGAGGCTGGGGCAAGGCTGATGAGAAAGTGGGTAACTTCATCAAACCAGGTATTGCTTGGACCCTCTGGGATGTTTTTGCTAGCTCTGGGGTGCTTCTGTGGGGGCGACTGGTTTTGGACGCCAAGCAAGTAAGTGATATTGCAATTGTAATTGGAAGTTAGGAAAGGAGAAGGTAATAAATGAGCCCTAAGTGTTTATCTGGCAACCACGGGAACTATTTCATATGCACTACTGTAAAATGTAGCACAGCTTTTTGTTTTCTGGAGTTTGAGACACTTCTAAATGAATGGAAAGAAGAGTGGGTGTGGCCACCAACTGTAAACACACACAGGAGTGTGCAAACACACACGCTCAAGAAGCTGCCCACCATATTCAGACATGGAGTGGGCCAGTATTACAGCCAGGCTCATAAGAAGTCAACATACCAGGAAAATGCCCTATCAAATACCCCAGAAGAAGTTAGACAGTGATAGAATTCAGTCTCTGTCCTTTAACCCCTAATCACGCCAAAAAACAAACAGTAGAGAGGATTTCACATGGGATGGTTAAGTTTTCAACTCGGCTCATACCGGGAAAATCAAATATAACAAAGATTGTATTGAAAAGTCTTTAGATCAGTACAGTAGAATACACACATCCATAGGTGCACACCCCTCTAAAGACACGGCTGTGAGTCACTCTCCAGGGCAAGAGCAGAGCTTTATAAATTGAGTCCCGGGCCGGGGGGATCTGGCTTTAAGACTGTTGTTGTCTGTCCCTAGTGCCACCATTCCCCTGCTAGCAAGCAAGCAAACAAACAAACTCTACCTTTAAACCCTAGAATCATTGCAACAAAATGCTCCATCCTGACAGGCACATAGACATGAAGAGAGTCGACCCGCCCACCCATCTCCCTTGCTCTCTGGATAGAAGCACTCATACTAGTCTTCACATTTGAAATCCTGCCTCCAAATTCATCTGGTCATGTTTGTCTCAATGCAAAACAGCAAAACTAGCCGGGCAGTGGTGGAGCACACCTTTAATCCCAGCACTCGGAGGCAGAGCCAGGTGGATCTCTGTGAGTTCGAAGCCAGCCTGGGCTACAGAGTGAGTTCCAGGAAAGGCGCAAAGCTACACAGAGAAACCCTGTCTTGAAAAAACAAAAACAAAAAAAAATGAATATTTAAAAAAATAGCAAAACTATTTCAAAGTTCCCTTCTCAAAGAAAAAAGTTACCTTATTGATGTGTAATCTATAGAGAATAAAACACATAAATTTTACGTGGTTAGTTTGGTAAATGTATGTACCGTGCAACCATCACTACGTTCAAGAGACAGGCTGTTGCTTCCTTCACTCCAGAAGTTCAAGTGTGGTCCTTTGCAGTGAATTTCTACCTTTGACATTAGACAACTGTCGATATACTTCCCTTTCCTGAAATGTTCTAGAATTTCCTAAAAATGCAATTTCCCTTTTAAGAAGGCAGATTCATACAACATGCATTTTTTAAAAAAATTATCCACCTAAGCAATGATTTAACTCGTTATAAATCTAGTACTGTAGAAGTAATGAAGCCCTTGAAGGATTGTAACAGCAATAAAGGTGGGAAACTCCCTTATCAATATGGAATGAATTATTCCAGCCTTGGAAACGGGAGAGTCAACAGATAGCCAAACTCAGAGGACTACAGTGAAGTGGACCTCTGGAGAGCCGTGGTCTGAGATGGATTACTGTGGGAGGTGAAAGCAGATCAGAACCAGTTAGGACAGTAGTTCTCAACCCGTGAGTCCAGACCTCCCTCAGGGTGGCACAGCCCTTTCACAGGGGTCAGTCACCTAAGACCATCTGCATATCAAATATTAACCTTATGTTTCACAACAGTAGCAAAATTACAGTTATGAAATAGCAAAGAAAATAATTTTCTGGTTGGGGGTCACCTCAGCATGAGGAACCATATGAAAGGGTAGCGGCATTAGGAGAGTTGAGAGCCGCTGAGTTAGAAGGAGGAGGAGGCCATAGGAGGGAAGTAGGGAACACCTGGGAATCGGTGTCCAACCTCATTTTCAGTCTTGGCTTTGTCATCCAAAAGCAGTATGTGACAATCTGCCCGTAGTTCCCTTAACTCCAGATAAAAGGTGCTGAACTGCAGATACGTCATTCAAGGAGCTATGACATTAGATGTATGTTTCACAAGCATCTAGCAAAATGCCAACACTTGGGAAATAGTTATGAGGGCTCCACACTCTCTTCTAGCTCTGATATACGATCATTGGGGACAGAATCATCTGACGTGACGGTGATCCTCAGACCACTCAGCCCCTAGTGAGTCTTGGTCCAAACCACCTTCTCTGCCACACAGCCCACACCCACATGAAGGCAGTTCTAATCTCACCCACCCATCGATAGTCATGGAGACCAACCCTCCCTCCAGCCTGTGGGAGAGTCGAGGGTGGAGAACAAAACAGAAAGGGTCTGACCCTATAATTTGTGCAGTCAAATTCAAGAGATGTGGACCTTTTGGTGGGGAACACAGTGGACAAGTGAGGCTAAAAGATCAGGTGTGTGACCCTCTAACATTACTAAGACGATTATAATGTCCTTAGCTTAAGAGCTTTCATTCTGGAAAATAAGCAGCCTCTATCACATGACAGAAGAGTGCACTCCAACGTTTCCAACTTCAGGGGCTTCAGAGTTTGTCTCCAGTGGCCAGATAAACAATGAATAAGGTTCATATGCCAGTGTAGAGTGTGGGCTAGAGGGGCCAGAGAGATGACTCAACAGTTAAAAACACTGGCTGGGGTCTGGAAAGATGGCTCAGCGGTTAAGAGCACTGGCTGGCTCTTTCAGAGGACCCAAGTTCAATTCCCAACACCCATATGGCAGCTCATAACCCTCTGTAACTGCAGTTCCAGGGGATCTAACCCCCTCTCCTGGCCTCTGTGGACACCAAGTACACAAGTGATACATAGACATACGTACAGGCAAAACACCTATAAACATAAGGAAAATATAGTTTTTTGGGGGGTGGGGGAGTTTTGAGACAAGGTTTCTCTGTATAGCCCTAGCTGTCCTGGAACTCACTCTGTAGACCAGGCTAGCCTCAAACTCACAGAGATTCGCCTGCCTCTACCTTCCAAGTGCTGGGATTAAAGGCGTGTGCCACCACTGCCCAGTTGAAAATATGATTTTTTTTAAAAAGTCCAGCCGGGCGGTGGTGGCGCACGCCTTTAATCCCAGCACTCGGGAGGCAGAGCCAGGTGGATCTCTGTGAGTTTGAGGCCAGCCTGGGCTACCAAGTGAGTTCCAGGAAAGGCACAAAGCTACACAGAGAAACCCTGTCTCGAAAAACCAAAAAAAAAAAAAAAAAAATTAAAAAGTCCTGAGCACATAGCAGTTGAATGACTACTTCCTGAATTACTAGGTCATGATAGTTGGGGTTTTATGGAACTGAAAAATCTGATGGAGTAAGTTCCTGTCCCAATGTCTCTTCCCCTTGCTTCTCCGTCAAGCGCCCACTCCAGTGCCCGCCGCTCATTTATTGCCACACTGCTAGCCTGGTTACCTTGAAGCACACTTGAATTCTGTAGTTCAAAATACTCATCTTGGTTTGTCAAGCCTCCTCTTCCATCCCCTAGGCCTGCTTTCTTCCCCAAGTTCTCCTCACTCCCTTTCTCTCCCCTTTCCCTTCTCCCATCCACCCCAGTTTTACCGTTACCTCTTCCTCACAGAGCAGAATCGGGTTTGTTTAATTTCATAGTCCTCCATCTTCTTCATGAGTTCTGATGCTGGCGTCCCAGCATTCTCTTTCTTAACTCTGACACTCCCCTTTTATTCTAATGAAAACCACCCAGTCAGCCTGTCCAGACAGCACTATTAGTGACTTGCTGGCCTTCCAATCCCTTCCATTCCAAAGGCCTTTGAATATATAGAAGAGTATGGCCAGGCAATGAGAAACAAAACTAATATTTAGCCAACTGACTTTCTAGATGACCTTCAGACCAAAATACCACTTCCACTTTCTCTGTAGAATAAAGGTAACAAGACCCAGGTAAACGTTCTGCTAGGAAGTAGGAAGAACACAGCTTTACTGGTGCAGAGTTCACTAGCTAGGCACTTAGGTTCACATCTCAAATTTGCTTCTTGCTAGATTTAGGGCAATTTGTTTAACCTGTCTATGCCTTGGTTTCTCCAGCCTCTGAGTAGAGATAACAATACTTCCCTTTCAGGATGCTCTAAAGGCTAAAGAGTTACTATGTCTAAAGGCCAAGATGAGAAGTTAGTACAGACTAAGAATTAAATGGAGGTTATCTGTTATTGGCTGTAAACTAGGAGTAAAGCCTGTTACTGGGCTGGAGATTTAACTGGACAGCTGTATTACAGCTTTTAACACAGAATTTAGTAGACAGGGAGTACCTAATACATTTGTACCACACTTGAGGGTGTGTGGCAGACTAATTATGTCACTGGGAGTGTCAGCTGAAGTTCTCCAGACATACAGAACCAATAGACGGATGGATGGATGGATGGATGGATGGATGGATGGATGGATGGATAGATGGGTGGATAGATGGACAGATGGATGCATGCATGCATACATAAGATGATTTGTTATAGGAACTGCCTTGTATAATTATAGGGCTAAGCCCCACAATCTGCTGTCTACAGAACCAGGAAAGCCTGTGATATGATCTGTCCAAGTCTGAACCGAGGGCAAATGGTGACTATGCTGATCGGAGCCCTAAGGTCTGATCCAGAAGTGCTGATGTCCAATGTTCTATGTCCCAAGCTCAAGGCCAGGAAAGAAGGTCAGAGCTCCAATAAAGAGACCAACTTGCCCTTCCTCCACCTTCTGCTCTACTCAGAAACCCAGCTGATGGGATCATTGATGAGCGTGGATCTTCATTCAGCCTCCTGACTGAAATGTCAGTCTCATCACAGACACATCCAGAAATAATGTTTTACCAGCTACCTACCTGGTGGGCACTTGGTCCAGTTAAGTTGATACATATAATTAAACATTGCAGTCCTCAAAGATGTGTAGACCCTACTTCTGGAGCCTATAGATACTGTTTTCTACGGCAAAGGAGACTTTGCAGGACCTCAAGATGAGGATGTTCAATTACTAGATAAGCCTAAATTAATGACAAGTGTCTCATTAATGGAAGATTGTGGTGATACTTTACTTGTGCTGAAATGTGATATTTTATTTGTATGTTAATAAATAAAGTTTGCCTGGAGATCAGAGGTCAGCAAGCCATAAACAGAAGTCAGGCGGTGGTAGCCCACGCCCTTAATCCGATCACATGGCAGGCAGAGTCTCTGTGTGTTCAAGGACGCAGCCAAGCGTGGTGACATAAACCCTTTAATCCCAGTACCAACCATAGAGACCTGGAGGTCTGTATAGACAGGCAGTGACGAGGAAGTCATGTGGCTGGGCTTAAAGCCAATGAGAAAGCAGAACAGGAAGGCAATAAAAACACAGGTTAGATGGGAAGAAGCTCTCTCTGGGGAAGCGACAGTGACGAGGTGGTAAGATAAGGTAGTTGTGACTCTTCGCTAGTTCTCTGATCTCTTTGGCTATTACCTCTGTGTTTGGCTCTGTGTTTCTTATTTAATAAGACTGTTTAGAAATTCGTCTACAGAAGATAGAGGGGAATGAACTATAAAAAGGACAGTAGCCACATGATAGACACTGGGGGAAGCAGACTCAGAGAGACAATAGTATGTGGCAGGCTTTGAAAATGAGAGTTTACAAGCCCCAGAAATGCCAGTAGCCACCAGAAGCTGGAAAAGACAATAATCAGAACCCTACCCCTGGTCCTGCATCCTTCCAGAAAAGTCTAGCCTTGCCAGCACCCGGATTTCAACCCCACAAAGTTCTGGACTTTGTACTTCCAGAACCATAAGAGAATAAATCTCTACTGTGTCAAACGACTGAGCTGTGGTCATCTGTTACACCAGCTGTCGCATACTGCTAACTGCTCCTTTTATCCCGAATCCCCTTTATGATACAGCGGGACCTTCAAGGACATCAGAGGAACAAGAATCATCAGGGATGAACAGAAACATTAAGGGAAGCTTGATGTGGAGGCACAGCCCAGTAACCTCAGCACTTGAAATGCTGGGGCTGGGGGACTGTGAGGTCAAGGGTGGACTGGCTACAGAGTAACTTCAATGCCAGCCTAAGAAATTTGGTAAGGAGGTGTCTCAAAGCAAAAACGGTAGGGGCTGTAGGTCAATGGTGGAGTGCCTGCCAAGCATTCATGAGGCCCTGGGTCTGATCCCCAGTACTGGGGAGTTGGGGCCACAGATACTGAGTGAGGGAAACTCGTTCTGGTTTCTCTTTGACCACTGGGAAAAGTCGGTAAAATTTTCTTTTGCCCTGAGTTTGGAGGTAAGGGAAAGAGCTGATGGTTCCAGTCCATTTGAAGTGATGCAAGAGCCAACATCCAAAACTGTTGCTTTTGCAGTTTTTAAAACAATAGAGTTCATTTCTTTTCTAAATGCATCAGCAGGACCAATTGGGAAGGCCTGGAAAGCGACAGCTAAGATTAGCTTTCCAGGTCCTCCTGAGACCTTGAGCGGCTGTCAGTACTGCAGAGAACAGCAGCGAAGCCTCACGCAAATGGCCTATAAAAAAGGCCTTGTCAGAGACACCTTGACCTGCGGGGCTTCTCCGGTACTGGGATTCCCAGCGGCCCTCCCAGGGTTATGCTCCCTTGCATGATGTATTTCCCCTGCCTTTTTTAGAGCAGCGTTGTGCTCGCTCCAGGAAACAGCCTCTTCCTTCTCATAAACACAGCCTTGGGTTCCTGAACAAGCGTCGTGCCTCTCCGCGGCTCTTTATCCATCCATCACACCTTGCTGTCAACCTGACTTCGATTGTGGAGAACTGGTCCAGCTCCAGAGGTGAATTCAGGATGGGGAGAAGGAAGAGGCAAGCCCTGAGAGCAGCTGAGGGTCACACACATTCCGTTTTCAGTCCCCGGGTAAATTCCTTGCAAGCTGGCTGGCTTGTATGATGAGCAAGAATTTCCAATGACCCAGTGAGTGTGGTGGGAAAGTCCTGATAAAGCCTCCACCACCAGAGCGAGGACTGGCCTTTCCGGTGTGCCGGGACCAAGGAGAGGATAAAATAGAGACGCCATGGAGAAACTGAACTCTGAAAAGAGTATGGGTCTCATTGAGGGATAGGAAGATCACAGGAAACTCTGGCTAATCTGGAGGATCAGTTCAAGGCCAACATGAGCTATGTAGTGAAGCCCTGTATCTGAAAACTGAACAAAAAAATAAGACTTGGTGTCCAGCATGCAGGAATCCCTGTGCGCAATCCCTGGCACGGGAGCGGGGGGGACACAGAGAGGCTGGGTGAGGGGGATAAGTGCTCTCAAATGGAGGGGAAGTAGATCTAGGGGACTGGGAGGAGTGGAGGGAGGGGAAACTGTGGTTGGGATGAGAGAAGAATTGTTAAAAAGTGCTTTCAGAATTTGCCATAGTGATTGATATTTGATTAGAATTCATTGTTAATTTAATCCTCATGTGACAAAGTGGTAAAATTGCTATTTTAATAAATGAACAGTTGTAACTGTGAAAAAAATCCAAGTAAGCAGAGCCACACAAACTAAGCTGTGAAAAGTCACAGAGCCAACCCGCAGTAGAATAAGATCCAAAGCCAGGTAGTGGCCTGTGTCTGCTTTGTGCTATCAAGCTGTCACCATGAAACCCTGCTTCCTAGGAGCAGCCAAAACTTTGAAGCCCAGGCTGTCAGTACTGAGGTTATCCAGGAGGACAACTCAGTTTTCTCCAGGCTGTTCCCAAGTGCCTGCCCATCCCCCCCTACTCTCCCTACCCTCCCCCACACCCCCACACCCTCTCCACCCCACCCACCCCCGCCTTCCTTCTCCTCACCATGGCTCGCTCTGGAATCTGACCAGATAGTTCTGCACAATCACAGCACTTTATCTTACCTTATTCTGTTTAATAATTCATTTATTGAGGCAGGGTCTCTCTGTTTTGCCCAGGCTAGTCTCAAACTCCTGGGCTCAAAGTGATTCTCCTGTCTCAGCCTCCTGAGAAGCTGGGACAGCAGTGCAGACCAGTTTGGCAAGCAGAATGAGGTTTTTAGAACACTGGAAATTTTCTTTATCAGGGTTGGGACAACATTGCACAACATACATTGTACAAAATCCATTAGGTTGTACACGTGTGTGATCTGTGCACATTCCTCTGTATACAATTGTACCTTAATTACACACACACACACACACAATCTTATTTTCCCCCATGCCTATGCAATTTGTAAGAAAATGGAAGCTGAGAACTTGCAACAGCAAAGAGAGAGAGAAGTATCCCAACTCTTTGCCCTGGTCATTGGCTGGTAACACCCTCCTCACAGTGAGCATAGGAGATGGAGTGACGCATGCCTATTTTATCCACACTTCACCCCATTCATAGCCCATCAATTTGACCCCCTCAAAAAACAACTACATGTCATGGTTAATATTTATCGTCAAATTGACTAGATTTGGAATCATCAACAAAACATACATCTAGCCACATCTCTGAGGGGGTTCCCAGAAAGTTTTAAGTAAAGAGAGAAGACCCACACTGAATGTGGGCAGCACCATCAGTAAGGGGATCCGAATGAATCTAAAGTAGAAAGAACACTGAGTGTTCATCAGTCTCTGCTTCCTGACTGCAGACTCAATGTGAGCAGCTACTTCAAGCTCCTCCCAGCATCCTCCTCTGCTCTGGGGGATGACACCCTCACAGCCAAAATAAACCTTATCTTCTTCATGTTGTTCCTGTCTGGCTGTTTTTTCAGAGCAGGGGGAAAAAACTAATACACCACTCAATTCAGAGCAGGCTCGAGGCTCTCATCAACTCCAATAGCTCTCTCTTTCTGTGACATTCTGCAACCATCTGTCTGTTGATAAGTTTTACATTCTTTGGAAGGATGGTGCTTCGTCAGACTTGGAGCCCTATTCCCTCCCCCTCTATCATCTATCTATCTATCTATCTATCTATCTATCTATCTATCTATCATCTATCTATCTATCTATCATCTATCTGTCTGTCTGTCTATCATCTATCTATCTATCTATCTATCTATCATCTATCTATCTATCATCTATCTGTCTGTCTGTCTATCATCTATCTATCATCTATTTATCTATCATCCATCATCCATCTATCATCTATCTATCTATCTATCTATCTATCTATCTATCTATCTATCTATCTATCATCTATCTATCTGTCATCTATCATCTATCTATCTATTTATCTATCTATATATCATCCATCTATCTATCATCTCTCTATCATCTATCAATCAATCTATCATCATCTATCTATCTATCTATCTATCTATCATCTATCATCTATCATCTATCAACTCATCTCCTCCTTTGTCTGTGTCTCTTTTTTTCTGGTAGCCGTGAACATAACTCTATTCAAGAACTCATCTTCGGCCTTCTTCCAGCTCACCGTCTATTCTCTGTCTCTATCTACCTCCTGCCATGGCCACCACCACAGCACCCCTAGCTCAGTGATTGCTGAGTCCACAGCCTGACAGATTCCTTTTCTGAGCTGCAATCTTGATTCCCCAAATATCACTCAGCATCTTTATTTGGAGTTTTTCTTCTAAAGACTTTGTTATCCTTTTCCCATAATCATAACCAGCTCCAAGCTTGAATTCTTTCATCTAAGCTCACATTTTGGCATCTTCCCTGGACCCTCTTCCTCTTTTCCCATGTTCGGAAACCCCCGACATCCTTTAGCCTTTTCTTTGCAAAATCTCCCCCAACTGATTCCTTCTCCGAGATAGACCCTCATCAGCTCACCTCAAACTCCCAGAGGAGCAAGCAGCTTTAGAAAAGCCGTCCCTTCCTGAAACAGCTTCCTCTACAGCCCAAAGCACCATACCAAAGCATTATTCCTGTAAAACATCCCTATCTTCTGGGTCTTTTAAGTTACAAAACTCCTAGGAGGAAGGCCCCTGTGTTTTAGAATAGGAAGGAGTCTGAATGATGCCATCTGTGTTCACTGGTGTGTGCCCTACAGCAGATCTTTAATTTCATGGAACTGAGGTTTTCTGGAGAATTTTGTTCTTCTGAGACTGGGTCTTATGTAGCCCAGGCTGGCCTCAAACTCACAACAAAGCCAAGAACGGCCTTCAACTCCTAATCTTCCTGCCTCTGCTTCCCAAATGCTAAGATTACAAGCTTGTGCCACCATGCCCAGAAAAGTATGTATTATGTATATTGACTATATTGATTGATTGGCTGGTACTTGAGAGTAAACCTAGGGCCTTGTGTAGGCTAGAAAAGTACTCTAGCATCTCACTGAGCTATAGTCCCAGACCAGTTTTTTGATTTTTAAAAACAAAGGTATGGAGCAGTGGTGGTACATGCCTTTAATCCCAGCACTTGGAGGCAGAGGCAGGCTGATCTCTGTGAGTTCGAGGCCAACCTGGTCTACAGAGATAGTTCCAGGACATCCAGGGCTACACAGAGAAACCCTGTCTCAAAACAAAACAAAACAAAACAAAAACAACAAAAGATATGACTCTTTCCTAGCTATCTTGTAATTATTATTGTTTTAGAGTGGTTCTCAAACCGTGGGTTGAGACCCCTTTAGGAGGAGTCACACATCAGATATCCTGCAAATCAGATATTTCCGTTACAATTCATAACAGTAGCAAAATTAAATTTATGAGCTAGCAACAAAACAATTTTACTGTTGGGGGTCACCACACCATGAGGAACTGTATTAAAGGGTCTCAGCATTAGGAAGTTTGGAAACAACTTCTAAAGAGTAATTTTAAAAGGCTTCTGTGCAGCCAAGTGCAGGGTGCAGGCCTGGAGCCCCAGCTACACAGCAGCCTTAGGCAGAAGGGTTGTTTGAGCTTAGGAATTTAAGACTAGACTAGGGACATAGCAAGACCCCATCTCAGAGGGAAAAAATGAGAGAAAGAAGAGGGAGGGGAGGGACTTATGTGTTCTCCCATTGTCTTATATTCTCAAGAATTTTGTATGAATGGTTTTGCTGGGTCTCTTGGTGGGAAATAACTAAGGACACAGAGCCTACTTTGTCCTACATTTTGCTTCAAAGAACCCTTTCATTCTATTAAACAAACATATTTGCATACCATATACTATATTACATAACGTTTTTAGTTATAAAATCACTTATAATAATGTCAGGTTAGGAGAGAACTGAGGAAGAACGGTCAACTAAAATCTAGGACTAACCTATTTGAGTAAAATGTCCTAATAGCCTGAAAATGTGTTAAAATAGTCAACAAAGAAAAAGAAATGGAAAACATGAACTAAGAAAATGTTAATAACTGTTAAATCTAAGTAATGTGTGCATGGATATTCATTATAACATTCTACCTACTTTTATATGTGTTTTGACATTTTCATAATAAAAAGTTAAATATATTAAAGAGAAAAGTAATTAATAACATAAATAATTCACCATATTCTATTAACTTTATTTTGTGTACATATGTATGTGCATATTCATGTGTGTGAGCACATCTGTACACAGGTGTACATGCACATATAGTCTTCATGTGTGTGTGCATCTGTGTGCAGGTGTACATGCTCATATAGTCTTCATGTGTGTGTGTGTGTGCATCTGTGTGCAGGTGTACATGCTCATATAGTCTTCGTGTGTGTGTGTGTGTGTGTGTGTGTGTGTGTGTGTGTGTGCATCTGTGTGCAGGTGTACATGCTCATATAGTCTACTAACTGTAAAAGTGAGCCATAAAGGGGAAGAGGGCATAAAGTCCCATCCCAGCCAAGAACTATTCAAGATCAATAGTTGTTGGGAGAAGGAAAATCAACCTGTTATCTTCCATGGATTGACACTGGACATATCAACCACACTTCAGGGCTGGCAGGCCCCATGCTCTGGAGCCGATGGCCAACACAAAACAGGTTACATGTTGTTTGGGGTTTTGTTGTTGTTGTTGTTGTTGTTGTTGTTTTAAGAGAGAGACAGAGACAGAGACAGAAACAGAGAGAGAGAGGAAGTTCTGTAAGTAATGAGGTTGAGGATCTGGGAGGAGTTGGGAAGGGACCCTTCTGACTCCATCCCTGCAACGCTGAGATTACAGGTACACACACATACCTCCTGGGAATGCGTTTTTACATGCTGGGATTCCTAACTCAGGTCCTCATGTTCAAATGGCAAGCACTTTATCTGCTACTGAGCCATCTCCCCTGCCCTATTACATTTTTAAATGTCTGTATACAATTTTCAGAAAGACAAGAAAAGACTACTAGAGTAAGAATAGTAGGAAATAGCTGGGTGTGGTGGTGCATGCCTTTAATCCCAGCACTCAGGAGGCAGAGGCAGGAGGATCTCTGTGAGTTTGAAGCCAGCCTGGTCTACAGAGCGAGATCCAGGACAGCCAGGCCTACACAGAGAGACCCTGTCACAAATAAACAAATATAAAAGAATAGTAGGAAATAAATGTCTCAAAGTAAGAAACTGAGAATGGAATGACCCAAGGGTTTATCAGCAGCAGACTGGCTCATCTCTACAGGAGAATACTGTATGAAGATCTGCTCCACATTCACGAGGGCCATCCCAGGGAGAGAGAGGTGCAGAAATGTGAAAAATTTACCACCTGTGCAAGAAAATGGAGAAAAATGACTCTGAAAAACACATTTACAAAGCTGATAGCATTGGTTGCATAGCAATGGGCAGCAGGAAAACCCAGCACTTATTCCTTTTGAAACTTGAAAAACATAAGTTGAATATCTAGTCAAGAAAATCAGTGGAATTATCATTAAATAGAAAACACTACTAAGCAAGAAAGGAAGAGGTGGAATCGAGACAGTGCATTTCCCGGTGAGGGAAACAAAAGAGAAAGAATGGTGTTAGTTAGTCCCGACCCATCCTAAAGCCTCAAGTTACTGCATTTTACTGTGATTTTAACCACTTGGGGCTGCTGGCAATAACAACATACTCTGCTGACTTGCCCCATGGAACAAGTTTAATTATGAATTTGGGAATGAGGGCTCAAGCCATACATTGTCCCAGTAGAGCAACAAGAAGAGAAGTGGTCCATCACCATCCTTTAAGAGCAACAGGAAGAGAA
>CABHPR010126863.1:0-45271 GCA_902168415.1 Peromyscus melanophrys | reverse complement strand
GAGCTCAATTTTGACGTCTAGGCTTCTCCCTATGTAGGATCTAGAGATTGAGAGCTGGTGAACGTCGGCCAAGGCGATACAGGGTTCGGGCTTTGTCTTCTGCTTAAGTTTCAAAGGAACTGTTTTGAAGGTTGTACAGCTGTGTCTGGTGCAGGCTTTGGAATCCATTTCTGTGGAGCTGGGGTCTGGTGCTGGAGTGCATGTGGGTGGCAACTGTGGAGTACCAAGTCTTAGAATTGGCCCTATAAACCAGATTGCCATAGAGCTCCCTGAGTGTTGGAATTAAAGGCTTATCCCCCACCACATCTTGTTCCTTTGTTTTCTGAAACAAAGATACAAGTAATCTCTGTGCTGGTACATTGTTGCTTAGTAACCTTTGTCATGTTTTAGAATACTTCAATTAAACTTGTGTTATATCACCAGCAGTCATAATTTAGACGAGTTTTGTAAAAATAATTTCCTTTCCCAGTTTATTTCATGAAATAAGTGTGAATTTTTTTAAATGTTTGAGCTGGTGACATGAGTCATTTTACACTCCCTGTATTGTATGCACGTGGAGAGACCAAGAATGTGTATTTAGAGATAAGTGTTTATAAGCATTTTACCATGTATTTACCTACCTCAGCAGTTGGCTTGCTTTTCAGCTTCAGCCTAAAAAATTTACTTTTATCCTGATGCGTTATTTTCCAATCCCAGTGGACAGCACACTGTGGCCAATATTTCACCTTGAGCAGTTCTTAGAAATGCACTTTTAAGTTATTAGGGAAACCCTTTTTTCCTTCCTTCCTTCCTCCCTCCCTCCCTCCCTCCCTCCCTCCCTCCCTCCCTCCCTTCTTTCTTTTCTTTACTTTCTGTTTTGTTTTTTTGAGATTTTGTGTGGTTTTGGTGCCTGCCTTGGATCTCGCTCTATAGCCCAGGCTGGCCTTGAACTCACAGAGAGCTGCCTGTTTCTGCCTCCCAAGTGCTGGGATTAAAGCTGTGTGCCACTCAGCATCCTTTATCCTTTAAAAGTTACATATTGTTATACAATAGATACTGACCATCCACTGCTCCCCTCTTCAAATTCCCCTCTTGTCCCCTATCCCATCTCCTTCTATTGCTGGATACCTGTATTGGCTATTTTCAATAGAATGTTAATTAATTCCCAAGAAATGTTCTATTCTTTTATAAAGTTAAATAATCTTTAAACTGTGTATATGTGCCCAGGACCACTTGTAAAGGTCAGAGGGCATCTTTTGTGATTAGTTCTCTGCTTCCAATGTGTGTGTCTTGGGGACTGAACTTATGTCATCAAGCTTGGTGGCAAGTGGCCTTATCCCACTGATCTAACTGCCCCCAAATCTTTTGTTCTTTAACTGACTCTCTGCCTGAATATACTTTACGGTGGTTAGGTATGCAACTTTCTCTTTCTTCGCCCCTCCTTACTATGCCTCACTTCTCTGCCTCTCTTCCTTCCTTCTTTCTCTCCCATGTTCCCTTACTTGAGATAGATTCTTTTTTTAAAAAATATAGTCTAAACTGGCCTCAAACCTGTGATCCTCCTGCCTCTCAGCCTCCCGCTACTCAGTTTATGGATATGAAGTAAAATACTGGTATATATAGTTGTTTTTGAACTACAATAGTAGAGTTGACCATCTGCCCCAGAAACTGTGAACCTTTTTGAACACACATGCGCGCGCGCGCGCACACACACACACACACACACACACACACACAGGTTTTAATCATTTATCAACATATGAAATTCTCAAAAAATGTTCATGTTATTGCTTATACCAGAGATTACTAAAATAGATAAAGTTGCCCTTGTTATGATGATTCGTATTTTTATACTCTTCTGTCACTATGTGGATGCCTTAGTACATTCTTTATGTGTATAGATGTTTTGCTTACATATACGTTTGTGTACCTCAGTGCTTGATGCCTGCGCAGGCCAGAAGAGGGTGTCAGATGCCCTGTAACTGGAATTACAGATGGTTGTTGTTAGCTGCCATGCGGGTGCTGGGAACTGAACCCATGTCTTCTGGAAAAACAATCTGTCCTCTTAAACACTGAGCCATCCCTCCAGCTCCATTAGTATACTATTTCATGCACCATCCTCCTCCATTTATATGATATTCCAGTATATTTTACTCTTTGCATAATAAAACCTCTGAGATATCGTAATTTAAGTGTCACAGTGAGCTTCAAATTGACTTATTTGGGAAGATGGAACCTCTATTGGAAAATCGCCTCCACTGAATGGACCTGTGGTCATGTCTGTGGGACATTTTCTAAAGTGCTAGTTGATGTAGAAGGGCTGAGCTAACTGTGGGTATGCCATCCTGGGCAGGTGGGCCTGGGCTATATAAATACAAGAATGGTAGCTGAGCAAGCCAGTAAGCAGCATTCCTCAGGTTTCTGATCCAAGCTCCGGCCAAGAGTTCTTACCCTGGCTTCCCTTGATAATGGGCTATATAGAAGGTAACTGAACCCTTTCCTTTCCCAAGTTGTTTTTGGTCAATGTTTTATTATACAACAGAAAAGCAAACTACAGTGCCCAATTATGACTATTTTTGACTTAATTTCTTGCCAATTTTGTTCCTTTTTATTCCTTTCTTCTCTGCTTACATCTGAGGCCCTTTCCCATTGCTAAAGGAAAACATTTTCTTAGAGCTTTACTGATAAAGAATTCTCTCTGGTTCTCCTCCCAGCCACCCACAAATGTCTTTATTGAGTTAGATTCCTTAAAGTTATTTTTACAGCATGTTATTTATAAATTTATATATGTGTGTGTGTGTGTGTGTGTGTGTGTGTGTGTGTGTGTGTGTATGCTTTATAGTTTATCAGTGTGTAGAGGGTAATGAGAAATTAAATATGATGGTGTTTCTTTGCTCCTTATGAGCTGAAATTACTCATGAGTCTTAGAATGTAAAAATAGAAAAAGCAAACTTTTAAATGGGTTGTGTATGTGTGTTCCTGTTCATGTGTGTTCATTCTCATGTGCTGCTTGAGACAGGGACTCTTGGTTATCCTGCTAATTGAACAGATTAGCTGGACTACAGGCTTCTCCCCAGATTTTCCTCTTTTCTTTTCCCCTCCCTTCTTGCTATAGGAGCGCTGCGATTACAGACACTCAGTACTTGAGTTCATGGGATTCAAACATGAGTCCCCATGCTGGCAGGACAAGCAGTTTTCCCATTGAACTATCTCCCCAGACTCTAGGAAGACTTGAAGAAGTAAAATAATAAACTTTTAAAAAATGTACATTCGTTATGTTCTCTTTCTCAAAATTGATAAGCCTAAGCATCACCCTTCAACTGGGGAAGCATGTACTGTTTCTTTCTCATACCCATTTTCATACATGAGTGTCTATCATATATGATAGTCTCACTACTGACATTTTAGAGGAGGAAGGGACTTGTTCAGGATTGATGGTTCATTAAGCCATATGTCAGAACCTTTGGAGCACTAAGTAGATTTTTAATGCTTAATTTAAGTTAAATGTGTAGCAACATGATATCCAGACATGATGAGAATGTTCTGCTCCGGGTAATTTGTTCTATATCCCACAGGTGCCATATGACCAGGAACAGGAGAAATCAAGAGAAACAAAGACGAGGAGATTCTTCTGATACACTTGGCTAGATTACGCTGATCCAGAAGCGACAAAGGCAGAGTACTCCAGTCAACGGCTAACTTCTAAAGTCAAAAGAAAATGCTGCAGGCCCAGGTGACTTGAGACTTAGCTTCTTCTTTTCTTTGTTCTCCAAAGGATTTGTAGAGGCATATCAAAATCCATTTAGGAAAACATAAAAATACAAATTGTAAGTAGTCCTATCTAGAGAAATCTGAGCAAAGTAGGATCAGGGATATAATATTCATAGGATTCCAGACTATGTGGTTCATGTTGGATGTGTCATGTGTTGCATTACTTTTCCTGAAGAATGTAGACAATTATCAGTTCATCCAAGATAGGCACCAGTGACTAACCAAAGATAACATTCCCTTCAGGCCTATGTGATGAACCAATGAGCTTATGTATGGGAACGTGTATAAGGGGTTATTTGTGAGCATTGTGGGTGACCTAAAAGCACAAAAAAGCCCCACCCAAAGCATGGGTAACAACCTCTCACAAGCTACACATATGGAGACCCCCCCTGCCACTTCTGTTAACTATTCACTCTCTTGTGAGGCTCTCCTGCATATCACCAATCCTGCTCCAATTTTGTGATAGTAACAATCACAGGTAATGCTCAGAGAAGAGCGTTCCACAACAATCTCTAACTCTTCAGGTCTCTGGGTTCCACTAGTTGTCAGTTTAAATCTGATGTCTGTGACAGCCATGAAAAAGAATCATGAGTAGTTACATGACCCGTGACAGAGGAACCACCTCCTCAAGAGCTGTTAATATTTCATGGCACCTGGTTTTGAGGCTCACATAGGTTTTTCATGGCTCTTTGGGTTAGTGCTTTGGGTGTTTATGACATCAGTCTTCTCATGAAGGCAAAGACAGTTTTCCTACAGTTGTTTCTTTATTATAACTTGTTTAATTTTGCACATATACACATATATTTTTGATTATGTACATGTGTCATATACTTTTAAGAATAAATTTTGCTTAATCATATAGTACTGTTTGTTTTATGCCTTTAGTTTCCTTTGTTGTAATATATTAGTGATGGAGTATGCACTGTCCTGTGTTTCTACCATCCGTGCTGTCTTAATTACTTACTTGAATATTGGCACAGAAGATCATGATACCCTTTAAAAATCTGTGTTATTCAGCAGCTAAGTTGTGGTATATACCTATATTCCCAATACTCTGGAGCCTGAGTTGTAAAGATTGGGAGTTGAAAGCCAGCCTGGGCTACATAATGAGATCACCAAACCAAACCAACCAACAATAACAATAGAAAGTAACCATCAAAAATAAAACAAAAGAGTATCTGAATTGTTTGGGATTCACTGAAAAACTCTAGCACTATAAAAATCAAACCAAACCAAACCAAAAGTAAACACTCCAAAAAATCTTTATTATTCATCTACTTAGAAGCACCATACACTTTGGTATTGGCAAATAGATGTTCACATGTGTACATGTACACACATAGAACAGATGTTCCTACATTGGTAAGAGATGTAATGACAATTATTACAGAAACTTTTATGAAGTTTCAATTTTGTTGAATAAGTGTCCATATCATTTGAGAATTCATTATTAAGATTCTTCTTCTCTATTAAGAGAACAACCACATATCTTCCTTTAAATTCTTCCCACATCACCAAAGAGGATGGTGTTGTTACAGGAATCCCTGACCTTGGACGATGTGGCCGTGGTATTCTCCTGGGAGGAGTGGCAGCTCCTGAGCCATGCTCAGAAGGACCTTTACTGGGATGTGATGCTGGAGACCTGCAAGAGCCTGGTGTCAATGGGTGAGGATGGCTCTCCTGTGGTATTTGGAGGACACCCAGTCAATAGCTTTTCCTATTCTCAGCTTTTAAACTCTTAAGTTGTAGATTTTCAGATCTTTTTATACCCATGAAGGAGGACAGACTCTACTCTTGTGCAAGAGAAGTCTGAAGTTACAGTTGGGAATTCTGTTTAATCTCTAAAACATAACATGTATTTTTGACATACCCAAGCTGTGTTATTTATTTTTCTCTTTCTGTGATTAAAAACAAAATAAGGGAGAAAGAGTTTATTTTGGCTTTCAATTCTAGAGAGTTGCAGTCCATTTTAGTGAGGAAGACATGGCAGCAGGCAGTGAAGGGATTGGATAGGAGTTGGAAGCTACCTGGTCACCTTACATCCACACTCAGGATGAAAAGGCCACACAGGAAGTGGTGACAGATTATAGAGCCTCAATGATACCCTCCAGTGGCCCACTTTCTTCACTGAAGTTCTACCTCCTAAAAGTTCTACCCACCCTTCCCAAACACTACAATCAGCCCAGGATCCAGTATTCAAATCATGAGGCAATGGAGAGTATTTCAGATTTGAACTACAATACAAACCCATTTTGATTCATCATAGCCTTCTGTCATTTTCCATGAACAGGGTATCTAGCCAGAAAATCAGATGTATGCTCCCAATTAGACCCAGGAGTACCATGGACAATAGAAGATGAAATCCACAATCTAATCTGTCCAGGTGAGTGAGAGCTAGCAGAATCATTTTTTGCATACGCTATGGGGCAATAACTATGTGTGATCTGAAGACACAGAACCAACCTCTGTGCTGGTCTGAGGACACAGAACATAGATATCCCAAACATAGTCACTGCTGGGGAAAATACTGCTGAGGGAACTCTGTCACTGCGGTCAGGCTTTGAGAGCTTAAAGCTTCTGTTTGAGGATGTGATCTCTTAGTGTCCTGCTCTGGCCATTATGCTTATTGCTTGCTACCATGCTTTCCTGTTATCATGGATTCCTATGCCTCTCAACCTTAATCCCAAATAAACTTCCTTCTTATAAGTCATTTCAGGCCATGGTATTTTACCACCACAACAGAAAAACAACCATGGTACCCATGGAACCATCTTGCTAGCTCTTTTTAAGCTGAGAATCTATACTTTTCCTCCTCCTTCTCCTTCATTTTCTCTTCATTCTCCCAATTAGCCTCTTCCTGTTCTCTGGAAAACACTTCTAAGTTGACATCTTCCTTAAAATCCCATTTATGCTTTTTTTCTGTGTATTTTTATTCATTATTTTGGCAGCTGTCTCATAACTTCTAATTTTGTACATAAGGAATGAGAATCATCTTTTCACCAAGGAAAATGCTTTTGATTAGCTTTATTTTATGTATGTCTTTTGACATGAAGAGATCTCACTATGTAGCCAGGCTGGTCTTGAACTCATGGACTTAGGGAATCTTCCCACCTCAGCCTCAAGAGTAATTGGAACTACTTAACGTGCCACCCAGTAATGATCCAAATGAGATAGTTGTGGACAACCATGCTGATGAAGCCAGTTAACAGTTTTAAGTCTTTTTCATGGATGGCCAGACCAAGAGCTGGCTAGAGTCTCTAAAAAATGTCTTCGTGCCCAAATTCAGGGAGACGGAGGTTTTAAAGGCAAAAACCACAAAGATACATCAAAGTTAGATGAGGGCCATAGTAATCTTGAAATGTTCATTCCTGGCAGAGCATAGTAGTTATTTTAGATATAACTTGTCAGTTATTTTGGCTAATACATCAGGACCAGGGTCAAAACAATGTAAATCTCAAATGTGTTGCAAACATAAGTGACTGTTGCAGGGAGGGTCTAGAAGGCTGAGAACTATCTAAGCAAACACAAAATGGAGTCAGAACAGGGTGGCATTACCTTAGGTATTTCACACACCTACTTTGAGTGTCCCTGTTTAAATTTATGTTCTAGTACTATACATCTTAAAACTTATCTGTTCTGAAATTACCTTGAATATGCCTTATATGCTGAGCGTTTTCTCTTTTTGTTTGTTTGTTTTTTGTCTGATTGTTTGTTTGTTTGTTTGGCAAGGTCCCTATGTAGCTCAGGCTTGCTTCAAACTCAGTTTCTTTTTTCTTTTTTTTTTTTTTTTTTTTTTTTTTTTTTTTTTTTTTTTTTTTTTTGGTTTTTCGAGACAAGGTTTCTCTGTGTAGCTTTGCGCCTTTCCTGGAGCTCACTTGGTAGCCCAGGCTGGCCTTGAACTCACAGAGATCTGCCTGCCTCTGCCTCCCGAGTGCTGGGATTAAAGGCGTTCACCACCATTGCCCGCTGTCAAACTCAGTTTTTTTTGAGTCAACAGTGCAGGGATTACAGGAGTGCACCACCATAATCTGTTCTGAACTCACTTTTTAAAGTTCTCTACATTTTTCTGTTAATTAGAGAAGATTAATGATCTCTTGCATTTCCAGTATAAAGCAGGTCAGAAGTTACACTTCTGCCAAAATTTACTTTCTTCATAATTTTGCTAATTTTCAACATTTTTATGGTTCATCTTAGATGTTGCTTCTCTCCTCACTTCATTAAAAGTTCCTTTCTTTCTTTTTTTGCAAATCAGTTTTCGTTTCACGACGTTCTGTAGGTGCAGACGTGTGACATATGAGTCACCCGTTTAACACGTACAGTTCATTTGACTGTTTCTGGGATGGTGACCTACTTGGATAACTATCACTAAGTTGTACATAATTGTGAAGCGTTTTCAGTGCACAAAAATACATAGTTTCAGTGAGCTTTTTTTTTTAATTTGTTCTTATTTTCTGTGTATGAGTGTTTTGCCTACATGTATATATGTGCACCATGTAATTGTCTGGTGCCTGCAAGACATGGAAGAAGATATCAGATCCCTTGGGAATGAATTTACGGGTGGTGGTTAGCTGCCATGTGCATTCTGAGACCTGAAACCAGGTCCTCTGTAAATGGTACAAGTGTTCTTAACCATGGAGCAACCTTTTTAGTCCCCTCCCCCCTTTTTTTCCTTTTGAGTCTATGATTAATGGAAGTTTCTTTAGTTGCAGTTTCAGGTAATTCAGTGTTTTCCAATTGTATTCTGGTGGCACCTTTTCCGGGTCATTGTATTCCCTGTCATGAGATTGTTGGCTTTTTATCAGTGATATCTGTAGTATGGCATTATCTTTTTCTTGAAAGTCTTGTTTTTTTCTCACATACACAGTTACTGTGTTCCATAAGCATTGTTGCCTCAATATATTGCCTTAAAACTTGTCTTATAATGATATATTTAAACAACATAATGCACAAAAGAAAAAAATTTCTTAGTGTACTCTTTACATTGCCCTCAGTTTCAGTGGTGAGAACTACAAAAATAAATGTACAATAATGTCTTATGCTAAAATGTACTATGAAAATAAAGCATCAGAAACAATAGGTCTGAGATTTGATGGGGTGTATTTAGGGCTGGAAGGAATCCTTGACAAGCTCCCTCTCAACAAGTTGACAATTAAAATGGGTAGTTCCACTGAGTGACATAAAGGCAAATTCGCTTGGAGGATGTCTAAGAAACCTCTAGAAAGTATTTTTGGCTTGACTATAGTAAGCAAAATAAAAGTGACTGCTGATATGTGTAGTATGAGGTAATAGCCAGAAAGCCTGACTCATAGGTTGCATATTCAAGGCCTGATTTTATTCCAAGTAAATTTGGAAAGAGATGGGGAGTTTTCAGTAGAGGAATGGTATATCACTACTTTGAACATGGATTTTTCCTTTTTCTTTGGCCTTATATTTTTAATTAAAATTGGCTCATTATGTTGCATGTGCATTTGTGCCTGCATGGACACAAATGACATAAGAAGATGATTTTCTGAAGAAAATAGACATTAGAGAGAAGGGGAAGGAAGCTCTTTTATTCATGGTTACAATTTATGGCAGTAAATTGATGCAAATCAAAATCGTTAGGAATAAAACTAATGTCTACGCACGTTGTCCTGTCAGTCACAGAGCACTTGCTCAGGATGTATATGGTCCTGTCTGGGTTGAGTCCTCAGTACAGTACTGTAAGGGATAGTGGCAACAATGACAACAATCAAGTTGAAATAATCTCAGTATGGGATGGTGCGTATTAAATATTTAAGAGAATTTTGGTAAAAGCTCTCAGTTATTTTTTTATTAACCTAGTTGTACAAATAATGCAGAATAAGGCCAATAGTAGTCTTTCCATTTGCTTTGAGAAAATGTCTTACTGTATGGCCCTCATTGGCTTTGGACTTGTTTGGTAGTTCAGAGCAGCCCAAAACTCACAGGGATGAACCTGCTTCTGCCTCCCAGGTGCTGAGGTGTACAACACTGTGCCCCTCAACCTGCAATAATTTTTGACAATGCATCTGGAGTGTTGCCAGCATGGGAAGCTCTCCAAAACAGGATGTCTCTAGTCCTCCTGTAGTGGTTTGAAGGAGAATTGTCACCATAGGCACATGAATCCGGTGGCAATGCGTGGGAAGGTTATGGAACCTTCCGGTCGTCAAACCTTGTTGGAAAAGTCTGTCAGTGGGTTCAGGCCTTGAAGGTTTATAGCCTTGCCCCACTTCCACTTTACTCTCTGCTTGTGGTATGACATTGAGATGTGATTCTTATCCTACTCCTGCAGTACCTTCCTGCCCTGGCTTTTGGAACTGCAGGGAAAATTAAATATTTTTTTATGAGTTGGTTTCGGTGATGGTATTTTATCACAGCAACAGAGAAATAACTGATACACCCCTCATAGTAAAAGGGACACATTGTGGAACAAACCTTCTGTCATACACAAACATGGCTCTACTACAAATAAAGATTTTGTATATCCAAAGGCCTTTGATGGAGAAAGGCATATCAAGCAAATAACTCTAGAGATTCGTGAATTTATCTTCCAGTAGCCAGTCAAAAGTAACTGTTTATTTGGAATGTGTAGGAATACAATAACCAAGATGAATAAACAGTGAGTCAGTACTTGATTGTGTACCTTGGACCTTCCCCATTTCTTATAATGATGTAGGAGAGACTGATCCATGTCAGCTATTAGTTTCAGATTTGACTATAGAATTTTTCATCTCAGTTTGAGACTGAGGGGTCAATAGTGAAAGCACTTGTTTAGCATTTTCATGTCCGTGGAGACCATCATTATCACTTCCCAAAACCCCAACCCACAGAAACACACACACACACACACACACACACACACACACACACACACACACGTTAGATCTGTACTTTCTTTTTCTTTGTCATGAAAACATTTAAATTCTTTGCAGCCTCACATTTTTTACTTGTCATGCTAAGTTGTTTCATCTGCCTGGGTCTCCGGGTATGCACCTGATCACAGTAGCACTTTGTGGTGATATTTGTTTGTGCTGAAATGTGGTGATATTTGATTTGTGCTTTGATAGATAAAGCTTGCCCAGAGATCAAGGGGAAAAGGCCAGCCATTTTAAGTAAACAAAGTCAGGCAGCACACGCCCTTAATCTGATCACTTAGCAGACAAGGTCTCTGTGTGTTCAAGACCATACTAGGGAACAGAGCCAAGTGTGGTGACACATGCCTTTAATCCCAGTACCAACCATAGAGACCTGGAGGTCTGTACAGACAGGCAGTGACAAGGAAGTGAGGTAGCTGGGCTAAGAGCCAATGAGAGGACAGAAAAGCATGGCATATAAAGGCTTGGGTAGACAGGAAGCACTCGCATTTGGAAGCTGCTGAGTTGGTGAGGTAAGGTTGGCTGGTGGCTCTCCCTATTTCCCTGATCTCTCTAAGGCTTTCACCCCTATATTTGGCTCCATGTTTTTTTGTTTTGTTTTGTTTTGTTTTGTTTTTTTGTTTTTTTTATTTAATAAGACCATTTAGAAATCCGTCTGCAGCACTTGGTTCATTTCAATTGGAATGACATATTCAAAATGCAGCGTGTTGGAATGACATAGGTCTTGTGCCTATGCTGCCGCCTTTCCCCTTTTCTGTTTGTTTCTGAATGTAATCTTATGTAGTATTTTTTTTTTTGTCTATGGGGAGACTAGGATCTGGGATCATTCATTTTGTAGCAGGTATCTCACCACTGAAGCACATTTCTAGCCCCTGAGTTTTATTATCTGAAGTCCTGCGAAGTTCTGAGATTTCCTGCCTCACATATCATATTTGTGTTTGACTATCTGTCTATTTTTAAAAATTTAAAAAATAGCTGAATCTATATATGTTGTTTTTAAAAAGTATATCAGTTCTTTTATCTTTCTATATATTTAAATGATTCTTTTACCAATGTGCAAGAGCTAAATACACACACACACAAAACCCCGCAGTTTCTTCTATTAATAGAAAGTTGTCATTAAAAAGCCACTTATTGAGATTTCTTTTTTTTAAAATTTGTGTGTGTGTGTGTGTGTGTGTGTGTGTCTATATGTGGGTATGTGCTCATGAGTGCAGGTCCTCAAATAGGCCAGAAAATAGTATCTGTTCCCCTGAAGCTGCAGTTAAAGATGGTTGTGAGCCTCTTGACCTGGGTGCTTGGGACTGAACTCAGATTCTCTGGAAGAGCTATATGTGTTTTCAAACCTCTAAACCTTCTATCCAGCTTACCAAAGCATTTCTTAAACAGTCTTGTTTTAAAGGAAGATGGTGAAATTATATGCTACTCTCTTCTTTCCTAGAAATCAGAGAAGTTGGTGATCCTCTGCAACATCACTTGAAAGATAGAACCATTCACAAAAGCACTGAACAATGCTGCAAACATAGAAATTTCAGAAATATTTTTAATCAGAGCAAAGATCATTCACCATTAAAGCAAAACTGCAGTGGGTTTGACTTCTGTGAAAAATCTTTGAACTCAAATTTAAGTTTTGAAAACCAGAGCAGAAACTGTGATATAAAGAACTCTGCTGAGCTAAGTGGAAATGACCAATCCCTTAATGTATATCAGAAAAATCTTACAGGAGAGAAACATTATACATGTACTGAATGTGAAAAGGCTTTCTCTAGAAAATATCTACTCGTTTATCATCAACGAACTCACACAGGAGAGAAACCCCATGGATGTGATGTATGTGGGAAAGCCTTCTCTACAAAGTCCAGTCTCACTGCACATCAGAAAACTCATACCGGAGAGAAACCTTATGTATGTAGTGAATGTGGAAAAGGCTTTATTGAGAAGAGGCGTCTTGTTGCTCATTATCGAATTCATACTGGGGAGAAACCCTTTATATGCAGTAAATGTGGGAAAGGCTTCACACTGAAGAACAGTCTTAATACTCATCAGCTGACTCATACAGGAGAGAAACTGCATATATGCAATGAATGTGGAAAAGCCTTCTCTACAAAGTTTAGTCTTGTGGCACATCAGAAAACTCACAGAATAGAGAAACCTTATGTATGCAGTGAATGTGGAAAAGGCTTTATCGAGAAGAGACGTCTTCTTGGACATCATAGAACTCATACTGGTGAGAAACCCTTCATATGCAGTAAGTGTGGGAAAGGCTTCACATTAAAGAATAGTCTTATTACACATCAGCGAATACATTCTGAAGAGAAACCATTTATATGTACTTATTGTCAAAAAAAGTTTATCATGAAGAGTGATCTAATTGCCCATCAGCGAACTCACACTGGGGAGAAACCATACACATGCAATGAGTGTGGAAAAAGCTTTGCCTTGAAAAGCCACCTAGTTGTACATCAGCGAATTCACACAGGAGAAAAACCCTATGTATGCAATGAATGTGGAAAAGGCTTTCCAACAAAGGTACAACTTATGATACATCAGCAAACTCATACTGGAGATAAACCATATATATGCAGTGAGTGTGGAAAAGGCTTTGCTTTAAAGAACCGCCTCATTGTCCATCAGCGAACTCACACAGGAGAGAAACCTTATGTATGCAATGAATGTGGAAAAGGATTCCCAACAAAGATACGGCTGATAATACATCAACGGACCCATACAGGAGAAAAACCTTATAAATGCAACAAATGTGAAAAGGGCTTTCCTGAGAAGAGTCAACTCAATGTGCATCAGCGTACTCACACAGGAGAGAAACCCTATGTATGTAGTGAATGTGGTAAAGGCTTAAGTGAAAAAAAAATGCTCATTGCACATCAGCGAGCTCATAATGGTGAAAAGCCATACATTTGCAATGAATGTGGGAAGGGCTTCACAATGAAAAGTACACTAAGTATACATCAGCAAACTCATATTGGGGAGAAGCCATACAAATGTAATGAATGTGGTAAAGTCTTTGAGAAAAAGACACCGCTCATAGTACATCAGAGATTTCACTCAGGAAAGACTTCCTTTGCATGTTCTGAATGTGGAAAATGCTTCTTGCGCAAAAATGATCTCATTACCCATCAGAGAATTCACACAGGAGAGAAACCATATGAGTGCAATGAGTGTGGGAAAGCCTTCACTACAAAGTCTTGGCTCAATGTTCATCAAAGAAAACATACAGGAGAGAGGCCTTATGGCTGTAGTGATTGTGGGAAAGCCTTTGCCCACTTATCAACCCTTGTTAAGCACAAGAGAATTCATAGTTAGTCAACAATCCTCTTGTTATTTGTCCTTGAGTATTAATATCTACAAAAAACATTAATGTGTTTAGAATTTATATTGGTGTATTTATGGATAAATGATCTATTTTTTTCTGTCAAAGGAATAATACAGTGACTGATGTAGATAGTATTGAGGGGCAGTTTCAAAAAATTATATATCTTAAAAAATATATGTTGAAAAAAACACATGAATGTGACAGACTAGCAAAGCCTTCAGTAGTAAGAACGGCACTGTCAAATAATCATAGATTTGGAGCAACTACCAATTGACAAAAATATAATTTTAAGAAAGTATTAGCTTGTAAATGAATGCCTCCATTGATTTAGAATTTACACTAAAGCAGTCCTTTCCTGTAGCAGGGCTTGCAGTAATATATTGCCTCATCATTTTTCAGAAAATCCATCAGTACTTAGGATCACTGGAAGACATAGTATAGTGCTAAAGCATTTACCAGTGTGTAGGAGAGGTCATAAATCAATCCCTAGTAGTTGAAAACAACAAGAAACATCATTTATGAACATATTTAATGTGGATGACATAGAAAAAATATTGGAGATATTAATGAAGGAATGATGCCTTGAGAAAAATGACAAGTAGTATATCTTTAGGCTATAGTGGAGCAGAGAGATGGCTTAGTGGTTTAGAGCACTTGCTGTTCTTCCAGTGAATCCAAGTTTAGTGCCAGCACTACCCCCGCCCCCAATCAGGAGGCTCATAACCGCCTGAAACTCAAGATTCAGAAGATCTGATATGCTCTTCTGGCCTCCAGGGACACACACACACACACTCACAAACACACAAAAAAATTTAAATATATACCTAATGTGCATTTGGGAGCAGGATACCTCGTTTGTCTTTTTGTTTGCCTTGTCTTTAATTTGGTAAAAGTTTGTTAACAGTTTCTTCTACCAGAGATTTAAGTTTGAAAATTTGCAGTGTAGTGTGATCTTTGCATGTATTATTTTACTAACTTGTATATCTTTGATTCTAATTTATTCCAAAATGCTTAAAATATTTTAAAATGATATGACATACTGGGACCTATTTACCAGTGTGTGGCTAGCATCAAATTTAGGCAGTCAGAATAAACATAATTTTGAAATAAATTCCTTTTCTGAGATGAGTTTAGACTCAGAGTTTTATGAAAGTAAGTTCCCAAATTCTCAGAAACTCACAAAGTGAACATATGTAATCATAGTTCATTTTCAGATATGGGAAAGGGAAATTATTACACAATTTGTAAGTAAATCACTAAAGGACATTAGCGTTTCAAGTTTTTCACTACAACAAATAAAAATGTTATGAATTTTCTTGATCAAAGCCTCTGTGCAGTCTCATTGTTTCAGTGTTCAAAGCTAATTATCAAAGAGTGTGTTTAGTAGGCTGTGGTAAGTGTATGCTTAATTTTATGTGAAACTGGCAGCTTTTCCCCCAGTATGTGTTCTGTTTCCATTACCCAACAGCAATGCATGAAAATCCCAGTCGATTCAGTCTTGCACTCACTGCCATCAGTATACTATGTGTGTGATGGTGCTTGTTTGCTGCCTAACTACTTTCCACAAATTGCTTTACTCAAATCTGTCCATTTCTCAATTGGAATATGTATGTCTTAGTATAGGATTTACAGTGTACTTTGCATATGCTGAATAGACATTTTGTTGAACAGTGATTTGCAGATATTTTCCCTGCATATGGCTTATTTTTTCCTTGTAAGAAAATATGTCAATTATGAAGTCTAACTTACCACTTTTTATTCTTATTATAGTTGTGATTTTTGTGTTATATAAATATTTCTTATCTGAAGTATAGTATTACTTTCTCCCAGAAAAGATAAAAAGATATATTTTTCTTTTGAACCATGCCTAGTGGTACAAGCCTTTAATCCCTCCTACTTGAGAGGTTGAGGCAAGAGGATCATAAGTTCTTTGTTAGAAGACACAGTCCACTGCTTCCATTATTACAGGTTTCAAACTTAGTTATTTATTATTATTATTATTATTATTATTATTATTATTGAATTCTAAATTATTCACACAATATACTTTGTTCATATATTTTTCTCAAGTCCTACTCTCAACTTCATGATCTCTCTTTCTCAAAAAACCCACAAACACAAACAAAAAGACACTAAAATCAACCATACCCATGAAAAAAGAGAAAACAAAAACAAAACAAAACTGCTGTGGATAGGGGAGCTTAGTCCATGAAACAGAACGAAAATTCTGGAATGCAACTTTTAGACCAGAAAGCTGGGAACCCTTACGGCATTTGAGAAGCTCTAAGGATGCAGAGTATCCACAGTGCTGAGATTTTATTCAAGGCAATTGCATCAAAAGATATTATACTATCCATAAACCCTGTTTACCAGAAATTAGAAGGTCTTATGGTGATATTTTATTTGTACTGAATTGTGATTTTATTTGTATGTTAATAAAGTTGCCTGGGGGTCAGAGCTATTAGCGAGCCATAGCGAAAGCCAGGTCAGTGGTGGCACATGCCTTTAATCCCAGCACTTGGTAGGCAGAGCTAGATAGATCTCTGTGTGTTCAAGGATACAGCCAGCATTGGAGACACACGCCCTTAATCTCAATACCAACCATAGAAGACCTGGAGGTCTGTACAGAGAGGCAGTGACGAGGCAGTCATGTGGTTGGGTTTACAACCAATGAGAAGGCAGAACAGAAAGTCTATTTAAAGACAAACAGACAGAAAGTACGTCTCTTTTGGAGAGGTCTCTTGGCTGAAGAGGCTAGCTGCAGCAGGTGGGTAAGGCTCTTAGCTCTGACCTCTTGGGCTTTCATCTTTACATTGGCTCTGTGTTTCTTATTTAATAAGACAGTTGGTTACATCTACAAGGTTTTGCTTAATAGATCATCAGAGAGAACAAAGACAAGAAAGTATGACCAAAAAAAAAAAAAATGGGAATGTAGCAACCCTTTATGTCTTAAGAAATAACAATCACATCACCTTAAATTGGGAACGTCTCTATTATGGATAATTTCCCTCTAAGTGTGCCAAATGTCACAATGCTCTTACATGCAGATGCATTTTTTTTCCTAAGGCAAGGCTCTTAACAAAACCTAAAAAAAGAAAAAGAAAAACAAACGAAAAGCACACACACACACACACACACACACACACACACACACACACACAAATATAGAAAGTAGGCTTTTTATTGGCCAAATACTCCTGAGCATGGGGCCTTGCTCTAGAGTGGTTGACACATCCAGTGCCACTCCAGTGGAAAAACAAGACAAACAACAACAACAAAACTGAATTCCCCTTTACAAGTAGAGGTTAGGCAGTGGTAGCACATACCTTTAATCTTAGCATTCCGGAGGCAGAGATCCATCCAGATCTCTGAGTTCAAGGCCACACTGGAAACAGCCAGGCATGGTGACACCATCTTTAATCCCAGGAAATGATGGCAGGAAGCAGAAAGTTATATAAGGTGTGAAAACCAGGAACTAGTGTCTTTTAAATTTTAGGCTTTTTAGCAGCAGTTCAGATGAGATCCGTTCCGATGAGGACTCAGGCTTTCAGTCGGAGGAAACAAGATCAGCTGAGAAGTTGGCAAGGTGAGGTTGGATGTGGCTTATTCTGTTTCTCTGATCTTTCAGAGTTCACCCCAATACCTGGTTCCCCTGAATATTTTATTAATATAATAAGACCTTTTAAGATTTGTGTTATATTTGTTTGTTTTTATTTCCATATGAAGATTGATTGCTTTTGAAGGACTGGAGGGATGGCTCATTGATTAAGGGTACTGACTACTCTTCTGGAGGACCTGGATTCAATTCCTGCACCTACATGGCAGCTCTCAACTGTCTGTAACTAAAATTCTAGGGTATTTGACATCCTTACACAGAAATAAATGCAGGCAAAACACCAATGCACATAAAATAAATAAATCTTTTTTAAAAAGATTGCCTTTGTTTTCAATTTCTCTGAAGAACTGTGTTAGAATTCTGATGGGCTATGCACTGAATATGTTGATTACTTTGGATACAATGGCCATTTTTACTATATTAATCCCATTTGTCCATGAACATAGGAGGTCTTTCCATCTTTTGAAATCTGTATGATATTCCTTTCTTTAATGTTTTAAATTTTAATAATACAAGTCTTTTCACTTGCTTAGTTATTCCAATATAAATACATACATACATACATACATACATACATACATACATACATACATACATACGTGTGTGTGTGTGTGTGTGTGTGTGTGTGTGTGTGTGTGTATGTGGTGTGTGAACTACTATTTCATTCTTGGCCTCTGGGCTATCTAGTCTCAAGTTCTTGTTAACCCAAGCAGTGTTGGCTATGGGTTACATCTTTAGAGTGGGCCACAAGTCAAATCATGTATTGATTGCTTAATCCCATAAACTCTGTGACATATCTTTACATATCTTGCTGGTAGTACAGCATTGTGGATAAATGGTTTGTGGCTGACTTGGTGTTTATATTTCTCCTTCGAAAGTGTGCTAAGTGCTGTCTTGTACCAAAGATGCTACATAGAATGAATACCCTTATGTAGGTACTACCTCAATATCTCCATGTTCAGTGAGTTATATAGGTGTTGTCTTCAGCAAAAGAACCTTGCTGTCAGTATGTGGAGAGCAAGCTATAGTCCTGACATCAGCCTGTATTTGGGGGGATTCCCGTCAGGCCCCTTGGACCAATAAGTCAATTAGATGTAAACTAATCCTGGTACTGGAATCTTTGTTAGATGACAAGAAATGACCAGTTGGAACTCTGTCTCCCCCATTACTTGGCAAATTCATTTTAATCTCCTTCATATATGTATAAATTTTAGGAAGGTTTTTCAGTATTAGATTTTTATGCTACCCTGTGGTGATATATTGTGTACCCTAATAAACTTGCCTGAGGATCAGAGGTCAGAGCCAGCCACAAGATTAGACATAGAGGCCAGACAGTTGTGAAACCCACACTTAAGTCTATCACTTGGGAGGCAGAGATCCATCTGGATCTCTGTGAGTTCAAGGCCACCCTGGAAACAGAGCCAGACAATGATGGAACACACCTTTAATCCCAGTGCTGGGATGCACACAGACCATTAACCCCAGGAAGTGATGGCAGGGTGGAGAAAGGTATGTAAAGCACGAGGAAACAGGAACTAAGGCAGTCCAACTGAGATCCTTTTGGGTGAGGATTCAGAGGCTTTCAGTCTGAGGACTGTGCAAACAGGATTGGCTGAAGAGTTGGTGAAGTGAAGTTGGGTGTGGCTTGCTCTGCTTCTCTGATCTTTTAGCTTTCACCCCAGTATCTGGCTCTGGGTTTTTTTTTTTTTATTATAAGACCATCTTAGATTTGAACAACATTACCCCTCACATGCCCCTTAATTATAACCATATCTCTGGTTATTCCCTCCAACAGTGCCATCCCCTCCACCCATGTTTTTCTAGTCTATTTCCCTTTCTAATGTAATGTAGCTGTTTCCTCTAGTACCTTAATCTATACCTATCCTCTGTGGTTCTGTGAGTTATAGCCTAGTTATCTATCATTGATTTAACAGCTAATATCCACATGTAAGTTGATACATGCCATATTTGTCTGTCTGGGTCAGGGTTACCTCACTACAGATGATTATTTTCTATTTCCATTTGCCTGCAAATTTCATTATGTACATTTTCTTTAATGTTTAAGTAATATTCCATTGTGTAAATGTACCACATTTTCTTTGTCTATTCTTTTTTTGAGAGACAATTAGGTTGTTTCCAATTTTTGGCTATTGTGAATAAAACAACAATAAGCATGTTTCAGCATGTGTCTCTGTGGTAGGATTAAGTACCATTTAGGTATATTCCCAAGAGTAGTATAGCTGGAAATGAGGTAGATTGATTCCTATCTTCCAAAGGAACACCACACTGATTCCATAGTGGCTGTATTAGTGTTCAATCCAACCAGCAATGAATGAGTGTTCTCTTTATTTCACATTCTTGCCAGAATGAGCTATCATTTGTTTTTTTGGTTTTTTTTTCTTGATAGTCTAAAAGAAGAAAAGAATAATGTAGTCATAAAAGGACTCCTAATTGTATTTTGCTATAATCATATACAAATGCTTTGTTCAGCCATCATCCAAGAAGCCTCTTGCAGCAGATGGGAACAAATACAGAGACCCACAACAAGACATTATGCAGAGAATGAGATATCTTGGAACACTCAGACCCAAATGGGTTGTCTCAATCCAATCCTTCCCATCAGACCTCAGGGAGCCTCTGGATCAGGAACAGTGTAAGAGCCAGAGGGGATGAAGGACATCAAGAAAACAAGACCATTTAAATTTATATGAGAAAGTTCATATGAACTTACAGACACTGATGCAGCACGTACAGCACCTGCATAGGTCTCCATCAGGTCTGTACTTATATATGGCTTCCAGTTTACTGTTTTCAGGGAATTCCTGAGTGTGCAAATGAGTGGGTGTCTGACTCTTGTACCTTCTTTTGGGCATTTTTTCTTCTCTTGGTTTGTCCTGTCGAACTTTGATGTGATAGATTTTGTTTTATAATACTATATATTATTTTGTTATATTTTAATAAATAAATAATTAATACATGAATGAAAACCTTGCCATTAAAGTAAGAGTTATCAACTAAACTGTCGATCGTACCTGATGTGGTAGGAAAAATTAATTTTTCCAATGAAGTGATACTGGTTATATCAACCATTCCAGGGCAGGCCTCATGTTCATGAGTAGTGGACCAACATATAATGGAGTGCACAGCCTTTTTTGTGTTTTTATTTGGTTACAGTTTGGTGGGTTTTACTTTGTTGTATTGTTTTTTCATTTTGTTGTGGTGTTTTATTTTCTTGTTTTTTAGGGGAGTTTGTTGTATTGTAGTTTTGTTTGTTTGTTTAAGGAAGAACTTAATGTTGAAGTTATAGGGAGGGGAAGAGTATATTGAAGAATTTAGGGGAGATAGAAGTATGATAAAATATTTTTAAATTTAAAACATTAATAGTAAAACTTCTAATGAATGAAAAAAAGATATGTTTTCCATGATTCTTTTCTCAGTCTGTTTTTCAGTGGTGTATAGGAAGATAATCAATTTTATTGGGTTAATTTTGTGTCCTGCTTTTTGTTGAAAGTTTTTCATCACATGTTCATGTTTACTAGTGGAGAATTCGAGGTCATTTTTGTATGAAATTATATAATCTACAAATAAGGATACTTTAACTTCTTCCTTTTCTATTTCTATCCAGCAGACCTCCTTAAAATACCTTATTGCACTAGTGAAGCCTTCAATTCTATATAGAGTAGGTATGAAGACAGCAGTCATCCTTGCCTTGTTCATGGCTTCAGTGGAAATGCTTTGTATTTCTCTTGGTTTAGTTTGATGTTGAATGTGGGCTTGCTGTACTTTTCCATTATTATGTTGATGCATAACACTTATATCATTGATTTCTTTAGGACTTTTATCATGAGGTATTTTTTTATCAAACACCTTTTCTGCATCTAATGGCATGATTATGTGATATTTGCTTTCCCGTCTGTGGATGTGGTGGATTGCTTTCTGTATGTTGAACCATACCTGCATCTCTGAGATGAAGCAATCTTGGTCATGTTGGACATTCTTTTTGAGGTGTTCTTGAACTTTGTTTGCAAGTATTTTATTACCAATTTTTGCATCTATGTTAATGGATATTAGGTTGTCGCTTAATAATTTTTTTGTTTTAGGGTAATAATGGTTTGATAAAGAGAGTATAAATGTTCTTTTGGCTTCTATTTCAAGAATAATTTGAAGAACATGTGTGTTTTTCTTTGAAGGCTACAAGAATTCTGCACTGAAATTATATGACCTTGGGGTTCCTCTTGTCGGAAGACTGTATTTATTGCTTCTATTTCACTAGGTCTGTTTAAGTTTTCATTTGATTTTTATTTAACTTTGGAAAGTTGTTTATATGACAATCTGTGGTGAAACTTTACTCAGCTATTGTTTGGATTCTTTTGAGTGGAGTTTTCACAAATATTGTCATACAGGTGATGTGGAAATGGAAATGAAACAAAATACTCCAACATTTCTAGAGAAAACATACACCATTGACTCTACTGAGCCACACATACTGTGGTTTCTCCTTTGCTTGAGCAGATTTAGAGAGAACCCAGCTTTTAACTGAGTAAACTTTCACTAAAGGTTTGCTTTCTACATCTAAAAATGCTGAACATTCCTGTCCCTAGTTTCTTTCATGATGGCCTGCGACATGGGATTTGTAAACCACATAAACTATTTATCAACAAATTGCTTTGGTTTATGATGTTTATCACATTTGTCATAGCAATAGAAAGGACACTAAGAAAATACATGAGAAGTCAGTGGTCTTGTATATGGCAATACCAGCAACTAATTTCTTTACAAGTCTTGCTCTTGAGAAATTTTTCATTATGTATGCCTCTTGGTCAATTAAACTCATGACATTGACTTTACAGAACTAAGAATCAGTCCACTTACTTTGCCCCAAGGAAATAAAAAAGATTTTTTTCCAACGGGAACTGTTCATCCAAGTGAGGATAACCTGCATTATTCACCTCCTCTGTACCCTTGCAGGCCCATATCAACCAGCTGAAGAAACCTTGAGAGCCTTTGTGTTTTCCTTTGAAAGACAAGTAGGTTCTTCTGTGTTTCTTTGTTAATATTTTTAGTAATGTGAGTGCATAAACATTTGGATACTGTGCAAAAACATCTACTTTAAGTACCCAGGAAAAGATCAGTGGGCTCTATATTTATTACACATATGAAACAGAACCTATACATATTGAAGTGAGGATTCCAAAGAATGAAAGGACCAACAGTGGGAAAACACAAAGAAATAACAGCTGTTATGTGAACAGCCACCAATTGTGATCATCAAAGAGAATAAGATAAGCATTTAAGATAAAAGAGAGAGTTTAAAACATCAGAAAGGTGGACACTAGTACAATGTTCTGGGTTTCTCTGGACTCAGAGGAGGTTTAGGGGGGATCAGCATACTACAGATGTGTTGAACCTGTTGCTTGTGTCTGTAAAGAATGACAGTCATGGAGGTGCTGCACCAGGTGATGAGCACAGAAAACAAAACTTCAAGAAACACCAGAATTGCTGCATATATTGATTCTACAATTTTATCACAATCTTCAATTGAACAGAATTCAAAATCTCTTCTCTCCCTTGTCATGTTTTTGCTAATCCTTTTTGTATGCACATACAAAAAGAAAATGAAACTTACCACAATATGCAGAACCCATCAGAGAGAAATATAGATGCCAATGGATTTTGCAGTTTCTACTTTAAGATTTTTTTTAACATATTTCCCCTAGGTTTGATGATGATGGCCTGGTACACACTCAAGAGGCAGACCATGCCAATAGACACTCTCCTGCTTACTCTGTCAAGACACAGAAAGTTTACATTCAAAATAATTTAAGAAATGCTTCAACCCAAAAGCTTCCATTGTATAACAGACTCTTTTAGAGAGAATAATCAAGGAGTTGACTATAATTAGATGTGTAAGAATCAAGTCTTTGAGTTTTATGATATTCTTATCAAAGTGAAGGATTAGATAGTGGGAAAAAGAGATAAATTGCCTAGAATTCTGACTACAGTTTATGATGAGAACATTATTCCCACTGCTAAATCCCAGGAGTTCATTCTGTCTTTTGGCATAATTTTATTTTAATTATGGAAATAACTATTGTTGTGATTAAAATGCTCCTTAAATATTTCTTATTCTGGTCTAAAACTTGAGCATTGTCCCAGAGATCCTGGGTAACGTAGCAAGAAGAACATTGAAAAATATAATCATTTTTTAGGTAAATAAGAGCTTTATATGTTTCTATGAGATTGCTGAATATATTATAGGTAACATTGATTTTGACAAATCTAAATTGAACTCACATAAAATTCCATTTTTCTTGTAATCATCTATTCTGTCTGGTTCTTGGATTATTTCTACCACCTCTTTAACTGTGATCCCTGAGCCTTGTAAGGAGGGTTATAATACAGATGTCCCATTTAGGCCTTAACCTTGCACAACTTCATAATAAATAGAGTCTAGTGAGACAAATAGATCTCTGTGCTAATTGTTTGTCTAACTTCAGTAGAAGGTGATATCTGTCTTTATGGGTAATGAAAAAGTAAGAGCCTCTCCAAGATCTGTTTTTGTTCCTTTGAGATACTCACAAGAAACTTACAAGAGTCTTGGTAAACATCACTTGCAAAATAATTAAGAAAACGTCTTGGCCCCCAAAGCCAATGTTGTCATTACTACTGCATTTGAAATGAAGATTGCAGTTCTGAATGGAGATGAGGTCACAGGGCATTAGACCTTTATATAAAGATTGATGTGCTAATTTCACCCATGTCTCTGTCTTGTGTGATGTTCGATCTCCACTGTGATCTCACTGTCATTGATTACTATTCGAAATCACAAAATAATGTGACTTGAAGTTACTTGAGAATTATAGTAATTATGTTATTCAGAGTTATAGCTTTAGATTTAATAAAGCAAACTGAGCACAGGCTGTTTGAAGATATGTCTTGCATAACACTATTGAGCATAAATTTATACAGCTTTCATTCCTAAAGTCTGGAGATGTTCATGTTTTTCCAGCCTTCATAGTCTCCATAGAGCATTATGAATTTAGACAGACATTTATGAAGCATCATCTAAGATCTTATTTTGATAATGACAGTAATCACATTTTCTACACTTAACCTCTATCCAAATTGCAGAATGTGCAAAAGGAAGAGGATTGTAACAGTGATTAATAGATTGCCACTTCTTTTTTTAGGTTTCAATTTAGTTCTAGGAAGGTTCCTTTTTTCTTCTAGAATATTGATGTGTCAATTTCATTCTATTAAAGTTAATATGGATATAGTAGATAATATTTTAGATATGTCAACAAGATTTTTGAGACTATAATGTCTAATATATCAACGTGAAATTAAGACAGTTTATAAACTTTTCTGACCACTACTCTGATTCAAAGAAATCACTGGGAGATAATTCCCATACTGGAATTCTATCTTATGCTGTTTCATCCATCAAAATCAGAAAGAATTATTCCCATCATATTGGTGAGTCATAGACACTTCCTTCAGGAATCCTCTTCACACAATGAAAACTTTAGTAAGTACTTATCATGATAATACTAGATTTCATTTGATGTGACCCAAGTGCATGCTATTGTTCACTACCAGTGTCTCTGAAAAGTAATGTCAGTCAGTGAAAATTGGCAGAGTAACTTTAGGGGTTGGGGAATAGTAATGGTCCTTCTTACTCAGAGTGATAATAGGGAGTTGGGAGTTTTAGATCTTCTCCTTTTCCATTTAAAGACAATGAAAATGGATTTTAAAAACAAGATAGTGATTTTGTCTCCCCTTTCCACAATTCCTTTAATATCCTCACCACTTTTGCACCCACCAAAATCTATATTCTATCTCTCATTAGAACATAAAAAGACATATGAAAACAATAATATAACATAAGCACAAACCATAGTAAGATAAAAACAAATAGAGAAGAAAGATCCAAGAAAAGCACAGGGAATAAAAATGGACAAAGAGACACTCACATTCATGCGCACAGAAATCATATAAAAACACAAAACCAGAAACTGAAAGGAACTGAAAGTATCTATTCCTTCTCTGCACTGAATGTAAGTTGAGATCCTTATACTCAGTTCTCAAAAAAGAGAGTATGTCATTCCCATGTATTCTCTTTCCAAATGTCTCTGTGTTCCTTATAGCTCTCAGGCTGCAGCATTTTCCATTGATTAAGCATGATTTTTCGGTCAGCACCATTTCCCCATGTGTGTGCATTTGTTTTAGCAAGCCAAGACTCCACTTAGGTGAATTACAAAGCTGCAAAGCATGTTGGGCTTTCAACTATCTCCTGTAAGATTCTCTGTATCATAGTGAATGCCATTTGTACTTATTTCTTTATCTAATGGGGTCCAAAGTATCATGAAGTTTAACATACATTATAAAGTTAGACAAAGTTTCAGTGAGCATCACAATGAAAGCATGATAGCATCATCATTTCTGTTTATATTTAGTTCATGCTTGGGATCCTGATGAGATCTTATGGCTCCCTGACATTTATCTTGTAGAGATACTAGCAGTCCTTCCCACATATTCAGCACAATGACAGCTCAATTAATTTCATTATATTTACTTTAAAATAATTATTAGTGGGGTATGTTTATATGTGTGTGTCATGAAGAAAGAGAAAGAGAGAAGAGAGAGAATAGATTAACTTTCAAGATAGCATTTTGTAATTGGTTATTTGAATCTCATTGTTTAATGCATGATAATAAAGATTTTTATGAATGTATAAAATTTGCAAATTCTTAAAAATTGTTGTCATTTATGATTAAAATTCAGATAAAATATATTCAGAATGTATTTCTGCCATTGTGAAGATCTTAGTCTTGTGAATGAATTCTTAGTCTTCAACATGAGTGGAAAATTGCAGTTTATGCTAGAGGTGTGGAATTAAGTATCCTTTCCATTTGCAGTCATTGGCCATTGCTTCTCCCAGAATAACAAGGCTCTATTTTTAAGCCAGAATTTACAAACATATATGGAATTTTCTGTATATATATATATATATATATACAAATATATATATATGTGTGTGTGTGTGTGTGTGTGTGTGTGTGTGTGTGTGTGTGTGTGTGTATTAAGATTTCAACAAACTCAATCAAAGTTAACTATGTTAAAATGACTTTTAATTGAGACTGAATCTTGCTATGTTGCACACTGGGTTTGCAAACTCAAGCTCAAGTGATTCTCACCCATAAAGAGTCATGATTACAGAGCAATCAAAATCATCATTTTTCTCAGAGAGGTTCCCTTGGCACCATTAAAGGAAGATATGCTGAGTAGTAGAGTGGACTCAAAGAATTAAGCAATAGGAATAGTATTCTTATCACAGACTATGGTTGGAATTGTGGGAAATGTCTCCCTTCTTTCTCACTGTCTAGTTTATTACTACAATCAAAAATCACTGAAGTCTGCAGAATTGATTCTCACGCATCTAACCATTGCTAACTCTTTGATCATTCTCTCTAAAAGAGTACCACAAACAATGGTAAATTTTGGGTTGAAATAGTTCTTCAATGATTTTGACTGTATACTTGTTTTTTTATATTGAAAGAGTTGGAAGAAGAATGTCCATAGGCACCACCTGCCTTTTGAGTGACCAACAAGCTACCATTATCAGCTCTGTGAAGACATGTTGGAAGGATCAGAAAGTCAAAGCTCCAAAATACATTGGCCTCTCTATTTCTCTTGATTGGGTCACATACATGATGATAAATTTTATTTTCCCTGTGTATGTTCATATCAAAAATATTGGCAAAAATATGACCATATAACAAAATTTTGAATACTATTCAACTCTGGGTTGAGATAAACTTGTAGATTCACTTATTCAGGATTACTGATGTTTCCAAAGTCCTGTTTTCTGTGTTTATGGTGTTCTCCAGTGGCTCCATGGTTGTCATTCTCTACAGACATAAGCAGCAGGTTCAATATATCCATAACCCTCATGCTTCTACCAGAATCTCCCTAGAATCCAAAGCCACCAAGAGAATTCTGATTCTTGTATCTATCTTTCTAGCATTTTATACACTCTACTCCATTTTACAAAGCTTTGTTGCTATTTTATATAACCCCAGTCGGTGCCTGGTCAACATCATAGCCATTATGTCTATGGGTTTTCCTACTATTTGCCCCTTTGTTATGAGATGTGATTCTACTGGATTGCAATTCTGCTTTTCTAGGTAAGGAGTACAAAATCCCATAATTTAATTTTGCATGTATATTTTGTTTGTTTGTGTGTTTTTGCATATATTTTAATGTTCAGTCACTTATCCAGTTCAATATCAACCTAAAACATTATGAGGTAAGACACCTGTTTATGTTATGCAAAGTATCACATGTTTTTGAGTTTTGTCCTGCTCAATATGCTTCTGGTATTACTCTAGAAGAACAGCATAAAGTTACTGCATCCAGGTCAAATAACACCTGTGTCATCTTGTGTGGTATTTCTTGAGGAAATTCCAATGGGCCATATCTTAGCTTTTTATGTTAACTTTGATACAGTGCTTGACAAAAATTCTATGTATAAGAGGAGTTTTCAATTTAGAAATGCAGTTAATAATGTGTGGTAGATGTTATAGTTTATAACTTTTCATGAACTTCTCATGTATGTTTATGTCCTATATACAGATTTTGCTGTACATTTTGTCATTATTGTGTCCACGAGATCATTGGAAGACAGAGACATTAACAGATCTGGGTGACAGATGGTATCCTATACAATGAAAAGATGTGACATCTCCATCCAGGGCAAATTGTAGGACAGGCCTCCTAATTGTTATCTGTAGAAAACTGTTTTTTCTTAGTTTTTCTAACCTAGAGGATACATAATTTTGTATCTGTCTCTAGTATTTCTTGCCATTGACATTGGAAATAGTGACAGTAAGGAACCAGTATTCATTGGAATGTTCATATTGTGTGTTAGAGCCCACTTACTAAACAATATCATATTCATGGAATCTTAGCTTTTCTGTCAATATTTATTGAAGTGATAAAGACTAATAGTCCCAAATTTTCACAGATCCTGAAATTAATTACTGCTGTGATTCCAAGCAAGACAGGTAAAACTTTAATGATCCATGCAAAGTAGTACTTACTACTATCTGAATCATATCATGTTTAAATATTTCATCTAGGCTATATTCTTGGGACAATCAATTAATCTGTATTACAATGCAGAGGTTAGTTTTCCAGAGAATTTGGGACATTGGTACAGTAAATGCTTGGGTTATTAGGCATTATCATATTAAAAACATCAGCAAGTCAAAGATGTGAAATTAGTAGGGTAAAATATGAGCTTCAAATGTTGAATCTAAACATGGGTAACAGCTATTTATGTATAGACTACATTTTAAATGAATATTCACATTTTGTTTATGAGAGAATGGATATGAGAAAGAGAGGCCCAGAAATGAGTAGAGTGATCGAGGCAACATTTAAATATGGTGTCTTTGATACTAGAGAATTGGTTAAGTATGCTATATATCCTGTAAATGCAGAGGACTATGTTCCATAACCCTATTTTGGATCTCCAACCACAGATAGTACAGGAACCAATATATACACCAGGATTGTTTCAAAGTATACATACACAGCTAATAGAAGAATATAAACTATCAACTTGTAGCAAAATACAAAAATGAAAATGAGGAATAAAATAAAAGTGATGTGACCTACCCATGTTTCTTGGTTTCTTGAACTTTTACTTTAGTAAACTCTTTCACAGGTGCACAGCTCTACTCATGGTAGAGTTTTGATGTGATCTGGCCATGATGCACTGTATTCTACTTCCTGAGTCTGGTTCAAGACTTACCTAAAATACAGAGATCACCTCCAGTAGAACAAGCCACAAAACCACACTCCAACCCTAGCATCCTCCATGGGGCCAGGATTGTTCTAGTCAGGTACTCAGGCTTCCAAACACAAGTCTTACAAGGATATATTATTCAAACCCTGCTAATGAAAACAAAATGATTCTTCTTGAACCCTGATGGGAGTGATGGAAGTTGGGAACAAGAATATAAAAGAGTCTGTGGATTATAGTGGGCATCAGGAGAACAAAAGAGACCAGGAGAAATCTCAGGCATTATAGAGCCATGGGTCAGGGTCAGGGATAAGTAACACACATTAAACTCATAGGGAACTGACAATGCTGCAAATGTTCAAGAGCATTACATACCAGGTTTTTGAGCCAAGAGAACACAGCAAATGAGCTGATATGTTTTAATGGGGACTAATATAAGGTGAGGAATTGCCAGATGGAATGATGTTTGATGGAGTTGTCAAGCATGAATGAATATCAAGAGGGTCAGGACTGATGTCCTTTGAGTAGAGGAAACAAGAATATCAGCCACATAATCCTAAGAGCCACCAAGATATGAAGTAGGAAGTCAGCTGATATTGGCAAAGCCGTTATCTGGAAAAAGTTATGGACTTTTCCAGAGGAAAGCCAAGATTCAAGAAGTCTTGGTGATATTGGCTTTTTAATGTATTAGCTGTATCCTGCAATGAATTTCTTGTGTGCTATTGGAGTTTCCCCATATGACTCTTCCTTCAAGAACTTATAAGAGTGTGATTGATCATTAATTGGGCACAACTTCCCCTATACATTTGGGGATAATTGGATAAATTTCCCCAGCTGTATTTATTCTTCATTAGCATACATCTGGCCGGGGCCATTCTTTAGACAAAAGTATTTCAACAAAGGTACTTTTTAATCTAAGGACAAACTGCACATAGATAAACATGAGCTCATCTCACCCACAGAAAGAGAAAAGAACCACTAACAATTAAATCCTCAACCCCTTACTTTCACCCCAGTTTATTTACACAAGACCCTAATTTAAGAGATTTACTGTTCACATTTCTGGGATGGTGTCTTAGCCACCTGCTAGTTACTGAATTAAGGTAGTTATTTCCCTCCTGACCCAAGGAGATTTCTGACAAGGCCAGGCAGATGATAGGTGCCAAGCTTTGTTTCTTGTGCAAATTAAGCTTTAATCCTCCCTTCTTTATCTCAGCCTGGTGCTATTCCTAGATTCCCTCCTTAGCAATAACTCATAGGAAAAATGCTTTTAATAACCAGATGCTACATGCTATGACATAGATTGAGTGGGGATGGGAGGAAGTAGTGTCTAAGAGAAAAAGACAGTTTGTAGCCGTCAGTTTCTCCAGTCCTGCCCAGCCCTGTGGTCAGGACTAATCTCTCCCACTTGTGTCCTGCCACTTGGTCCCAAGTAAACACACAGAGGCTTATATTATTTACACAGTATATGGACTATGGATCAGACGTCTTGTTAGCTCACTCTTATAACTTAACTCAACTCATTTCTACTAATCTATATGTTGCCATGTGTCCATGGTGTTACTGGTCTGCTGGCATCTTTTTGCTCCTTGGGCAGCAGGCAGGTGTCTCCTCAACTCTGCCCTTCTTCTCTCTGTATCTCTGCTTGAATTTCCAGCCTGGCTGTAAGCTTTCTTGCCATAGGATAAAACAGCCTTATTTATTATCCAGTGGGAGCTACACATATTTACAGCATACAGAAAGACATCCCACGGCAACAGTTTCACTTTACTAGTAATTTATACTGACATATATAGACTCCTAACATTTTACCTAACCACTTCTAGATTATAGTTTGAGAACATAAATTACTTTTTAGAATTCCATAATTGATCTCAGCCTTTAGTTAACCCTACCAGAGAACTCCCCTTTATTCACTCTCCCTTTGGGTTGTTATTTGAAGCTAAGAATTATTGCTCTATGTGGGGATCTTATCATCTCTCTCTGTGACCCTGAAAACTTCAAACCTTGCATTGCATTGCCAAAGAATTACTGCTTGTATGTATATATATATATATATATATATATATATATATATATATATATACAAGTTTTCCCACAGCACTTGTGAAATTGAATTAGAAGAATAAACTGAATGGACTAAAGAACTTAGTGTGCTTATATTCTCTCAACATCCCTAAGTTCAGATCCTCAGCTGGTTGGTAGATTCTTCCATGGACTCTGGGAGAAAGCAATAGGGGCAGTACCCCTGCTGCTTTCAATAACATAATGGTGAGGAAAGTGATGCATGGACTAGAATGTCTGCTTGGAAGTCAGGGATGGTAGTGGCATTTGAATTTCTAAAGGTCAAGGTGTTGGGCAATGAGAAATGTAGTCAACAGAACACTTTTTGCATCATGGAGTGTAGTGGGAAGATTTCTCCAGTCCCACCCAGGCCTGTGGTCCTGCAGCCACTTATAAAATAATCACTCAGAGGCTTAATATTATTTACAAACTGTATGGTATATGGCATGCCTCTTGGTAGCTTGCTCTTATATCTTAAATTAACCCATTTCTATTAATCTATGTTTTGCCCGTGTTCTCTGGCTTACTGGTATGCTGGCATGTTATTCCTTAAGCAGGCTGGCATCTTCCCAGACTCCACTTTTCTCTTTCCTGTATCTCTCCTTTCCTGTCTGCCTCTAAGCTGCCTTGCCATAGGCCAGAACAGCTTATTTATTAACCAGTGGGAACAACATATATTCACAGCATACAGAAAGACATCCCCCAGCAGTGGATTCTCATTTCATTGAACATGACATATTTAAAGGATCCATCTGTGAAGTTAGCTGAAATAGCAATCATAGGGACTACAGAATTGCCTCGCCTCTGACAAAGATGCTCTACAAACTGCCAATGACTATCAGAACATTTTTGTAGGTTGGTCCCATGCACTGTGACAGTTGTGTAGCTTGGTCTGTTCATGGAGCTCTTAGTAGTGGGATCAGGACCTGTCCCTGGCACTTGAGCTGACTCTTGGGAACCTATTCCCCATATTGGGTTACCTCACTCAGCCTCGATGCAGGGAGAGGAGCTTAGTCCTGCATCAACTTGATGTGCCATGCTTTGTTGATGCCTATGGGAGGCCTGCCCATTTCTGCACAGAGAAGAAGAAAAGTGGATAGGGAGGGTATTGGGGATTCAGAGTGAGGGAACAGGAGGAGAGGTAGGGGGAGAAATAGATATCAGGATGTAAAATAAATAAAAAATTAATAAAATAACAAAATTTCCCTCATATATTTGTGTGTTGAAGAGAGTAAAGTAAAGTTCTGAGCTTCGTACTTGAAATGGACATTTGAAATCATTCATGAATGTTCTATGGGTGCTTGCTAAGTATGCTGTGTGACTTTGCTTCTCTCACAACCTTTCAAAATGGAACTCCACTGTTCTTGTGAGATTGAAAGACTGTTCACGTTACTGTATCTAGCCAATTTTATTGTGTATTCTCCGAACAAATCTAACTGGTAACAACACAGCTTGTACTGAATACTTAATGTAGCAGTTTCCCATCATGATCCTGACACCCCTTGCTCCTATTGAAAGGACCAAGCAGACACCATAACATGCTGGTCAGTTTGCTCTCAGAGATCAGGTCTCAATTTCAGTTTCCTGAGACTTGAGCAAGCAGTTTCTGGGAGGACCATGAACAAAAGACATAGTCCTTGCAGTAGCTCCCTTTCTGCATGTACTCTGACTGCTCAAGATTCGGTCAATTGTTTACTGTCTAGGACCTCTCACCAATTTAGAGCTATGTGCATGAGTCAATGACATAGCCTGGGACACTGAGTCAGCTCCCACAGTCAGTACATGCTAGGCCATCCAGCCTCCATAGAATCTCAAGGACAAAGCCTATGACTTGTCTAGACCTGCTCAAAAATGATTACTGTAACCCCCAACTAGTAAATTCAAAGGTCACACACCCTCACCTAATCATGATACAAAGGCTTGTACCACCCTGCTTGTGGTTTTTCCCTTTAAAATCCCCCATTATGAGAGCTCAGAGCCATCTTCCTCCACCTGCTGTGTTGAGTGCTAGCATCGGATATTGGCTCTGTAGTGGTCTTGTTCAGGGGTCTGGAAACGCAGGCACACCACTATAATCCTTCCTTCCTCTCTTCAAGTAAATTCCAGGAGCTTGGCCAAGTGCTTGGCTGTGTGTCTCTGGACTGACAGCTGGGGAGCCTGCACAGGATTGCACGAAGCCCTCTGAATGTGGGGGACAGTTAAGAGGCTTGATGTGTTGGTGGGTCCCCTTGCAATGGTACCAGGATTTATCTTGGGTACATGAACTGGCTTTTTAGAGCCTATTCCCTGTGGTGCAATGTCTTACTCAGTTGTGACACAGGGGCAGGGGCTTGGTCCTGCCCCAACTTGGTATGCCAGCCTGTGTTGACTACCCAAGGGAGGCCTTACCCCCTATGAGGAGGGGGATGGGGTGAGATGTGGGAAGCAGGAGGGGGAGGGAATGGGAGAAGGGGAAGGAAGGGGAACAGAGGTTGGTAAAATAAAAAAAATGGTAAAAAAATGTTTAATTAAAAAAAATAGCAGTTTCCAAAAGCCATAGGAGTCACTCCAGCCTCCTAAATTGAAAGAAGCAATTCAATGAGAGGATGTATTCTCCTTACTTTATTGGTTTTCAGTATAGAGATTGCTTTTTAATTATGACTTTTACCTTTCTGGAAATGTTTGTCCAGTTTTAATCTTCAAGGAGTCATTAGAAAAGAATCTTTATAAAAACCCTTTAGCCAGACACATTTTGGAAATATTTTCTCATGATTAATCTGTTTCACTCTTTTAAGAGTATATTTTCTAGGGCAGTAATTTCCATCTGAAGTTTATTCATTGCTTTTGTTCTTGTGATGTGATAATGGATGAGTTGTGAGAACTTCCATGGCTATTCAGTACAATTTACTGACTGGAAAAATATAAACGGTCTGGTAGAGAGATGATGTTGTCTCTGTACCTGGCTTGTTCTAGAGCCCTGTTCCTAATCCTGCTCACCCCTTGTCTTTCCCTATCAGTCTATATCATGGCTTGGAAAATACCTAATCATCTATGTTTCCCTTCTGCACAGTGAGTTTTCCATCCCTCCACTATCCAACCTCTAGTGGTGTCCAATTTTAAGATGCCTAACACTTCTGTCCTCTTTCCTAAATCCTAGTGAATTGGAGAGCTTTTATAAATTGAGATTTCCAAGTCATCCTTCCCATCTCAGGCTATAGAGACTGAACATTCTAGGGCCTGGATGATCGTTATTGTACACATTTAATGCATATAAGATATTAAAGTATTCATACATTGTTCATTTTATATATGAAGTAAATGTTATATTTTATTAAAGTGAGTAGGGAAGTATGTTTTGTCCAACATTATTTTGAGGTGTGGGAAAAATCTTCAGAGGTCTCAGGTTCTTCTTCCTGATCTTCCCCAGAAGCTCTCCATACTCACCTGTTACTGTGTCCTCCATCACTTTTTGCCAACTCATAGGCATTTGTAGATCACAGGTATCCCCAAACCCTTTACCAATGTCTTGACTTGCTTCCTTCCATCTACCTAGAACTCTAGGCTGCAGGTAGAAAGACCCTATCTTCTAAGGTCTTTGCTGCAGTAGTGAATTCTTCCTGTTGAGCTGTATGTCTGTCAAAATAAACTGAGGGCAATTATAGAATGGCAGCTCTGAGGCCCAGTGTGTCCAGTTCTGTGAAATGCCTAAGTTTGGTCAATTCACAGTTCTTGCAAACATCACAACCCTCACCATTCTTGAGAATCCACAGCAGTGCTCTGTGTATATATTGTCTCCAGAAACATTCTTGCATGAACCCAGATGGTTCAGTGCTGTTATAAGAACTGAAGACTTCTTTATTCCCTACCTCAGCCTATCAGTGTTCTCCATCTTTTCAGCTAAACTGCTTTTAGCTGAGGTGTACATTAGTGGTGGAGCACATGATTGGGGGAAATAATTTTAATTCATTATGTACAACAAAGTTGCTTGCATTCTGCTCTCCATCTCTTTTCTCTTGGCAAATTTTAACCACTCCTCTTTCCCTAGAATTCTCTCAACAGTTTTCTGTGCTTCTAAATTATTCTCATGAATTATAGAATCTCAGGGATTTCTGGGAGCTGAGCACTATGGATGGGCAAAAAGTGTTGTTGGGTAGTGTGGACTGAGACTTTCTAACATTTGTTTTCTAAAACCCTCAAAGGGGCATGCTTATAGGAAGAAGTATAATGTTAAAGCTCCAGATATTTATGTTTTATTTGCTCAGCCATGAATGTTCTTTATTTTTTAATTACTATAGATTATTCCGTTCAATTCAGTTCATTTAGAATGAGAAGATAGCCTGACCTTATGTGACATTTGATGAATACAGGTGAGTTGATTTGTACAGGAGCATTACATGCAATTCATTCAAAGAGTAGGGCTGTGTTCAGACAGACTGTTACTTTTGGGTAATGTTTATAACTTTTACTAGCATATATTTAGTGTGATTTATAGTTAATTTCTAATTGATTTCTTTTTTCTTTTCTTGTCTTGCTTTGACTTTGACGCATGGTCTTCCTGGATATACAGCTCTGGCTATGCTTGAACTTGTTATAGAAACTACACTGGTCTTGAACTTAGATATCTACCTGACCCTGTCTCGTAGTGCCAGGATCAAAGAAGTGTACCACCAAACTTGGCATTGATTTCTAACGCAGATGATGACATGTTTTTCTTTTACTGATACATCATTACATAATTATGAATTGCTGACTAACTTTGCTCTGCTGAGTACCAGAAAATGGGGCAGCTATAGGATATGACAAGAAATAATTAACTTCACTGTTGGAGTAAGAGCCCAAAAGAGCCTGGAGTCCAATGGGACACAAGGTTCTTTGCAAGACTCTTACATAGCAGACACTGATGTGCCCTGTACCTATCTTCCTCCTCAGCCTTCAAGGATAGTGAAAATGGAAGAGGCTCGCCCAAGTACTTGGTTCCCCTAGGGACACTCACAAGAAAATTATGATTGTTTTTGGCAATTAGAAACTGGAAAAAAGTTTCAGAGTTCCTCCTCCCAAAGCTAACACTGTTATTTCCACTGTGAGTGAAATGAAGATTGTAGTTCAGAAGGGACATGAGGTCATAGAGATCTAGACCTTTATCTCAGCTTGAGATGCTGTCTTCATCCACAGTGCTGACTATCAGGATGTCAGGAGCTGCAGACTGAGAGAAGCTCCTGAGAAAGCAGGAGGCAAGTGAACATTTGTATTTCAGCCTTGAAGACTGATTAAAAAAAGAATGGAGATTTTGTAAGTGCTCAAATATGGAGAATGAATTCTGGGGTAAAAACAGATGTAGAGCAAATTCTGTCAGTGGAGATGAAGACTTTCTGTGCTCTGATAAAAGCAACTGAAAAGAGCTGTTTCCTGAGCTTGTACACATAACTAATATTATGTAGTGAAATCTTTGAGCCTGAGTTTTAGGGATTGTAAATAATGTTAAAATCTGATTTCAAATGTAATTAAGGTTTATAGCAATTAGGCCATTAATATTTCCTTGTAAGCATTTTACGATTATCATAGCTGGTAGAATAATGATTTCATGTTTATAATAAAGACTGTAATAGAATAAGAATCATCTAATTCTGGAGTGCAGCATATTTTCTAGAATAAAGAACATTATGATGTAGTACTGTATTCATGTCTGGGCTAGGAGCTGTGTCTAAGTCATTGTTGATGATTGCTGAAGCCACTCTCACTCTTGAACTAGAGAACACACTGTTGAAGGGAAGGTTACTGTCATTATGAAACTTGCACAGCTCTCAGTAAGCGCGGATTTCTTGAGTCATTTCATTTAGTTTGCTGTTATAGCGATGCTACTCTCATCATTGGGATGTATTTTCCAGATTTCTTGCTTATGCTGAAACTGAGAGCTTTGTGCCTGTTAGGCAAAGAAACAACCATTTACCTACATTTATGGCTCATATTAATCTTTATAACTCAAATTTTCAGAGCACAGCTTTTATATTATACAGATTCTATTTTCTTTATACTTTCAAGATTGCTTAAAGCTTTTGTTTTATCAGTAAATAGTTAGATCAATCATAGCCATAAGTAACTATAAGCCTTGACCTGAAATTAGCAATATTTTTTCATGTAATTTGTGTGTACATATATCTGCATTCATGTTCTTGCCTAACTGAATATATTTATGTGTGTCTAGAACACAATGTCAGTTGTTATTCCACAGATGATCTTTACCTTTTTTATTATTCATCCATTTATTTTAAATATTGACACAGCCTCACTCCCATCTACCTCCCAAGTCCTTCTCCTCCATTCCCCCTGCCACCCTCTAATCTTCTCCTCTCCCATCTTTATTCTGGAAAGGAAAAGTCTACCAAGAGTATCAATTAACCATGACATATCAAGTTGCAGGGAAACTCAGCACCTCCCCTTTTATTAAGACTGAGCAACGTGACCCAGTTTGAGGGGCAGGGTCCCAAAAGCCAGTAAACGAGTCTGAGACAGCCCCTGCTTCCACTGTTAGATATCCCACAAGAAGAACAAGCTACACAACTGTAACATATATGCAGAGTCCCTAGGTCAGTCTCATGCAGAACCTGCTTATTGGTTCAGTTTCTGCAAGCCACTATGAGTCCAGGTTTGTTCATTGTGTGAGCCTTCCTATAGTGTCTTTGACAGCTCTGGCTCCTATAATCCTTTCTCTTCTTTTCCCTTGTTTTTAATTGTGAAAGATTAAATTTTAATTGTGAAAGATTCCCTGGCCTGGAACTGTATGAGTAGACTCAGTTGGCCTGTGAATGAACCCAGGAATCTTCTCATCCTATCTCCTCATTGCTCAGGTACAAGTGTGTACCACACAACCATATCTTTTAGTGTGAATTCTGGAAACTGAATCAATTCCATATTCACAGAATGCAGTGTACTGACTGAACTATCTCGTTATGACAGTAATAAATTAATTTCTATGACAGAGTATTTTATTACATATTAGCTTTTATGTTTTAAGAGTCAATGTTACATTGTTCAGCAATTCATTTGACTGATTCCACTGTTTTTGCCATGCAATGGCAAAATTATGTCTTGCAAAAAGTAAACACTGGGTCTATGTTGCTTTCATGAAATCGAGTTTTGACAAGGGAGGTCTCTATAGCATTGGATTACAAGTTAACACTGCACTGTTTTATAATGTCAGAAAGTTAGGATTCAATGACAAATTATGAATCAAGCTATGTATGAACTGAGAATTGAAAATGTTTCTTAAATAGCACTGTTGAGCCCAACACTATGGGTCTTGTTACATGAAGCCTTTTTGTGTTCACATTCCTCAATTCTCCCTACTGCTCATAACTGTTATGAATTTTGACAATCCTTGATGAAACATTCTCTAAGACCATGTTTTGACAATGAATGGAACACCATCTTTCACATGACACATTAATGAAAATCATAGATGTTATAGGAACAAGATTGCAAATTCTGTTTTCAAGTTTTAAATTTAATTGCAGGGAGCCTCTTACCATAATAAAGCCTTAAGTTACTCCTTATCAGTGAGAATACATGACTTCAGTTGATGTGATAAATGTCACCACATTGAGTGCTCTTCTGCGGAATCTTAAACTCTGTATAGAATCTAAAGACAAGTGTCACAGGAAACTGGCAGAATGATTCTAGGGATTGGGAAGTAGGAATGGTCCAGAGACTCTCAGGATGAAGAGGAAATGCTGGATGATATCGCTTTTCTGCATATCACCTCCTCCTTTTCTACACTGAATATGAGTTAAGGTCATTACACTTGGTTTTCGAACATGCGGTGTATCTCACTTTCCAATCAGTATCTTTCCAGGTGTCTACAGGTTTTGGCAGGTCTTATATTGGACATTTTTAATTGTTTCAGCCTTATTTTCTTGTTCTGCAAGATCTGGCATGATGGACTAATTAGCACCATCACTTTGTGTGTGTTCAGTAATCACAGCAAACCAGGAACTCCATGAGGGTAAGTAACAATGATATCAACTGTGCTGGACTTTCAACTGACACCTGGAAAACTTCATATTCTGGTGAATTTCATTTATTGTACCTGTTTCTTTATCTAATAGAGACCAAAAATCAAGAAGTGTAAAATTTTCCTCTACGTTACAAATGATTGATTGAACACTATGTTGTTTTAATTACATCCTCATCATTAATATTCATGGATGTTTCATGCTTGGCCTTACGATGTGGGTCTCTGGTTCTATAACATCAATCAAAAGAAATTGCCAGCAGTCCTTCAGACAAATTCAAGGTACCTTTCTCCCAGCTTGCATTTCTTTTAACAGTTTCTTTTTAAATATTTATTTGTTGATATCTTTAGCACATGAGAGTGTGAAGGGGAAATGAATTAGCACTAACTTTCAACATAACATCATTCAATTTGATATTTGAATCATATGATCAGTACATTTTATGCTAGATAATAAATATTGTATTGCTTAAGCACTGAGAAATATGTACATTGCAGTTATAACATTTCATTATTTAAAATTAAACTTTTGATGATAAATCTCAGAATGGATTTATTTTCTGGTGCAGATGTTTATATAAATCTCTTCTTTTCTCATATGAGTGATTGTCAAAGTTTATCCTTAAAATATACAATTTAGTGTTCTCTTCATTTTCAGAGAAGAGTCATTGCTTTTACCAGGGTAATAATGCTGTGTTCTAAATGCTGAATATTCAAAGAAAGACAATTGGGTATTTACTGTATAAATGTGTGCCTTTGCAGACTAAAAGCAGTTCTAATGAGAGTAACTATTTTTGCCAAAATATTTGGCATTTTAGGCTGAATCTTGATACACTGCACACATTGGCTTATTTCCCTGAACTCAAATGATTCTTCCCAAATTGATATCCTAGGCAACAAAATGTTGAATTCATCATTTTGCTCAGAGATGTAATTGTTGTTATAACTTAAAGAAAAAGTTGTTAAATGACAAAATGGACTTGAGGAATTTTACAATAAGAATAATGTTTTTAACACAAAGTATAGTTGGAATTCTGGGAAATCTTGCCCTTCTTTTAAACTATATAATTATTTACTATAATGAACATACATTGAAGCCTACAGATTTGATCCTTACACATTTAATCACAGCCAACTTTTTGATCATTCTCTCTAAAGGAGTTCCCAATACAATGGCAGCTTTTGGGATGAAACAATTCTTCAATGATTTTATATGCAAACTTTTTCTATATATTCAAAGACTTGGCAGAAGCATGTCTATGGGAACAACATGCCTCTTGAGTGTCTATCAGGCTATCACCATCAGCCCCCATAAATCCTTTTGGAAGAATTTTAAATTCAAATCTCCAAACTACATCAGTCTCTGTATTTCTTTCTGCTGGGTGCTGCACAGTGCCATAAATTTCATTTTCCCTGTGTTTGTACATAACAAAGGGAGTCATAAAAATGCAACAGAGAAAAGAGATTTTGCATTCTGCTCCTCTTGGGGTCGTGATAAAATTGCAGAATTACTGTACACAACATTGCTGGTCTTCCCTGAAGTCTTGTTTTCTGTGCTCATCATCTGGTCTAGTGGCTCCATGATTACCATTCTGTACAGACACAAGCAGAACATTCAACACATCCGGAGCACTCAAGATTCCTTCAGAACCTCCCCTGAGACTAGAGCCACACGGAGCATCCTGGTTCTGGTGTCTTCTTATATAGCCTTTTATACCCTTTCCTCTATATTACAAGGTTTCATTGCTGTTCTATCTAAACCCAATTTGTGGCTGATGAACATCACAGCCATTATTTCTATGTGTTTTCCCACTTTGTGCCCTTTTCTTATGAGTTGTAACTTCATTGTGCTCAGATTCTGCTTTTTCAGCATAGGTAATATCAAAAATCCAGTAATTGTTTCATAGGTATGTGGATTGTTTATTTTTGCATCTTATTTATTTGTTAATCACCTATGTCCATCAGAAAATCAACATGAAAATGATGAGGGAGCCCTCTTATTTGTATTAGGTAATTCCTCATAAGTATTTGGGTTTTGCAGCAACTATCCTTAATATTATCAGCAGCAGAGCTGAATTAATAGAGTTGCTGCTATATTCTAGATAAATGACATTTATTTATTTATTTATTTTTACTTTTTTTTTTTTTGGTTTTTCAAGACAAAGTTTCTCTGTGTAGTTTTTGGCGCCTGTCCTGGATCTCACTCTGTAGACCAGGCTGACCTCGAACTCACAGAGTTCCTCCTGGCTCTGCCTCCCGAGTACTGGGATTAAAGGTGTGCGCCACTGCCCCCAGTTTAGAGGGTTTTTTTTTTTATGTTTTCTTATATACTAGTTCATGAGTAAAATTAATGAGTTTATCTCAGCTCTTCAAAGTCAGTTTCCACAGTGTGGTTGACTACATTATCTAAGCACAGGTTGAGTCTGATAGAAGCAAACATGGTGAAAACTAAGTGGTGGCTGATGTTAAGAAATAACTTTTTTAGATTTCCTCATGGCTGCATTTATGCCTTATGCACAGATTTTGCTTGGAATTGTCTGTCTTATTTTGTGTTAAAAAGATCATTGGGAGACAAAGACAGTGTCAGTCTATGGAATGGATGAACAAAAAGCTTTAATACAGGAGGAGACAAGTTAATATCTTCATCTCAGGCAAAGTGTTAGACAGTTTTCTATATGGCACTGTCTTTTCCCAGGGCCATTATGTTAGAAGTACCCAGATGCTTGTGTACACATGACTCTCACCAATCAATGGAGATTAAGAATGGTGGCCCTAAGGGATCAGTTGCCATTGGAATATTCATACTGTCTTCTCTTTCCCAAGTATTACTCAAGAACTTTATCTCTTTAAGCCAGTTCTATTGAAGAGCCAAAAGATAAACTCAACATATCAAAGGTGCTGAAAGTAGTTACAATTATCATTCCAAAGAAGAAATGTAGAAAAATCATTAGAGATCACTACAAAGTGGTATTTATATTCTATAAGTCACAACAAGTTTAAGTTTCTAGGCTATGTTATATTCTTTGGAGAACCAATAACCCTTTATTATAGTGCTGAAGATTTCCCTTATAGTCCCTTGGACTATAAAACACTGATATGATATATAACTTGATTACTAGTATAAATATACTATGGATAATTTAATATGAAAGAAATTTGTTGAATCAAATAAACTTCTTCAAATATCAAATCCCGATACAACTAACTACAGGTGTGTGTGGATACATTAGGTTTTAAATAATGAATCTCTTTTTGGTGATGAGAAAATACATAAGCAAAAAAGGATGTTCAGAGAATATCTGAGTCACTAAGAGGGTATCAAGGTATGGAATATGTGATACTAGATTTTGGGGAAGAATCCAGTGTACTCTGATTATTTGGAGGCAATGTGTTCCAAATCACATGTAATACAAAAGAAAAACATGTAATACAAATACATGTAAAAAAAACCCACCCAAATACATGTAATACAAAAACTGTACAAACCAAGATTTCCCCATTGTATACACCTAATCTAAAGGTTTTGAAACTTTGGGCTGGAAAAGTCATTAAATGTTTGGAGGTTAAAAAGCTTTTGTGGGAACTTGGAAGATAATGCAAAAAACAGTGCAGATGATGGAGGCCTGGCTTGTAAAGTTTAAAAAGGTAGTAGAGTTTTTATCATGGTTATTCTAATGCTACATTTAATTCTAATCTGTTTTTCTAGACATCTAGGGATGAAGAACTAGTTTATAGGTAAAAGAGACTAGGACCACTGAAGTAAAATCTTTGTTTTTCTGGTCCAGTAGATGTCAGTTATCTGGGGCCAAGAAATTAAAATGGAGGGATTAAAAAGAGACTCAGAGGGGAGAAATGTTTTGTGAGAACTTATTCAGGATCAGAATCTAGAAGCTCTGGTCCAGAATGGGCAAAGTCTTTATCTCATGCTGCTAGCTAAATTTGGTAATGTATAAGATTCTTCTACATGTTACTGATTTTGAAGGCATGAAAGGGTCATGGAGAACATCTAAGGCTTGGTACAGAGAGAGTGCATATGCACCCTCATAATCAAAAAAATGTATATCTTTTTTCATTTTACTGACAACAATTGGGAGACATTGGACATTTATGAAACCATTGAGATTTTAAAGAGAATTTGGATTTTTCAAATGTCATTTTCAGACTTCTGGACTATTAAAAGTTCGAATGCTTTAATTTGTTGTGCCGTTATTAATATGAGATTTTAGAAATACATGAACAAATAAAGTTTATTGGTTCAATATCAATACGATTGTTAGTGAAGTATATAAGTTATCAATTGTGGGTTTTTTGTCATCTTGACAGAGTCATCTGACAAGAGGGGACATCAATGGAGAAAATGACACCATCACACATTCTTGATTGACGGTTCGTGTGGAATAGCTCAGCATACTGTAGTCAGTGTCATCCTTGGGCACGTGATCCTGAATAATATAAAAAGTGGTCTGAGGACGCAGTTAGAGCGAGTCAATAATAGCATTCCCCATGGTCTCTGCTTCAGTTCCCGAGTCTAGGTTCCTGTTTTGAGATCCTTTGCTGAGTTCTTGTCAAACTAATACAATTCACAGAAAACCTGAGGTGTGGTCTGTGTGCTGGGCATGGTCCTATGGTGTCCGGTACAATGTTTGTGGCTGTGGCTATGGGGCAACTCCAGAAGAGCAGTCACTTGAATGCACAACCAAAGCCTCAAAGAGAGCCTTTTCATTTTACCCTATCCAAATATTAGCTCACTCTTCAGCTATGAGGCAGTTTTGAATCCATACATTTTACTACTGAAAAAAAAAACTGTGGATGATTGAACCCCTATAAACTACCAAGCCCAAAATAATGCCTCAGAAGACCCTCAAAGTCAAATTCAGAGAATTTTCACTAACATCTCTGGGAGATAGGTCATAAAGACAATTCTCAGGTTGTATTGTGTAATGTATTTGTGTCTATATTATGTAATAGCAATTATGGAACAAAGAGGTAATTAATTTAAAGTAGAGCACAGGTAAGTTCAAAGGAAAGTTTGTAGGGAGGAATGATAAAGGGGAAATGATGTAATTACAATCTTATCTCCAATATAAACAAAAATACTTAAAAATCAACAAACAAAAAACAGACAACTCACAATTTTTCACAATTGTTCTGCTCAGAATTTGGTGTGTCTGAACAATTCTACTTATGAGTTCTCTTCCAAAAAGCAATGATAATTGTTTAATGAAGGGTGGTAAGGATAGGGGCAGTGTATAGCCATCTCACATGGAAACGGGTCTCAGTAAGAATGGATGAGCAGGGGTGAGATGGGAGTGAAGAGAGCTAGCGCTATCCTGGATTTTTTTTCCATATGAAACTGAGAATTGTCCTTTTAAGTTGATGAATGAGCACAGTAACTTCTAGTGCAGATTATGACAGCACGGTTTTTTTTTTCCTTTCACCCATACTTAAGAAGCTATCCCTGAATTTTTGACAAACTCTTTTCTTCTGAGTACTCTAAAATAGGGCAGTCGTGGGGTGTGGAAAATAATAATTATTTTGACTTTGGGCGCTTTGATGCATATAATGGCCTGGAGTCCCATGAGACACATAGATGTCTCTGCAAAACATTCAAACATCATACTTTTATATTCTCCATAATGTCCAAAAAAGGTGTGTCACCCTTTAGAAAGCATGAGAAAGTAAGAACTTCTTCAGTCTATCTCTTTGGATATACAGTGAAGACAGTCATAATTGGTTCTGGTGATTAGAAACTGGAAAACTTTCACAAAAATCCTAGACTCCCAAATCCAGAGCTGACATCGGCACATCAGGTGAAGTTGCAAAATTGTGATTCTGGAGG
>CABHPR010126862.1:0-18483 GCA_902168415.1 Peromyscus melanophrys | reverse complement strand
TTCTTTCTTTTTTTTTTTTTCCTTCGAGATAGGCTCTGTCTGTGTAGCTCTAGCTGTTCTGGAACTCACTCTAGACCAGGCTGGCCAGGAACTCGGCACCTGCCTCTGCCTGGGATTGAGTGCTGGGATTAAAGACTTGCGCCACCACCCTGGACCCACGTCGGTCGCGTTTTAAAGCCTGTTCTCAAAGATTGGGAGCCCAAATCCGTTCGGGGTGTGGGGAGAAGTGGATCGAAGTGAGAGTCAGTTTACGACAAGGAAGCAATATACAGGCCAAGTTGCCATCAAGGTCACCCACCAGGCAAGTGGCAGGCCGAGATTCACAGACGGCGTGCAAATCAGCGTTGTGCACTGAGGTGGCCGGGGAGAGGAGGTTTCATCTTCCAGGCGACGCGAACACGCGCGCGCTAAGACAAAGGGGGCACCTGGGGCCCGTTGCACCTGGGGCGGCCCTGGTCGCGGTGGCGGAGAGCCCCTGGTGCCCCCTGGCGGCCGAGCGCTGTACCCACCCGCCTCGGCCACTTAGAACCACAGTCACTCCACCTGACCCTGACCCTGAAAGGCGCCCCTGGATGCTCCTACTGGAATACTCATTCTCGCAGGTGCTGGAGGGTCTGGTCCCCACTTGGGGCCAGCATGTGCTTGAGGGAATGACGTCATGTGCGCCTGAAACTCCTCTCCTCGCCCAGGCATCCTGGAGTTAGTTCTGGGAACCCGCAACACCTCAACATGGTGAGCCTGCTCTTCTGTCCCGTAGCCAGCCAGCTTTGGGGGTCATTTGGAGCAAGGCACGCGAAGCATCTTTATATCGCCACTCTGCTAACAGCTCACGTCTGTGAGCGCTTACTTTGTGGCCTGCTCCCATCTCTTCCTTATCTCAGAGGACTGTCTTCCTGCTTCCCCCACCCCACCCCACCCCCGGCTCATCCTCCACTTAGCAGCCAGGGGGATATTTTTAAAACAGAACTCAGATCTTAATGCTCAGTTCCCTAGGCTGGCCTCCCACTGGGACTGGAGGATGGGGGGAGGCAAACACTTGAATTAGAAATGCACGTGGCCGGAGGGAGTGTTAAGAGAAGGCAGGGAAATGCGGGATCCAGGCAGTGACCTGCGGGCGTTAAACCTTCAAGAATGACTCAAGGCTGGTGAGTGTGGGGAGAAGAGGCAGTCAGGACCAGGACTAGAGACCAGAGCAAGGTGAGAAGCCTGTCCTCCGGGATTTAAGCAAAGAAGCAAGGTCGTTAGGTTTAGATTTTAAACAGATACTTAATTGCACTTTTGTGTGTACGGTGACACTGAAGTGACTTTAAACAGCTTAAGTGTGGCCAGGCAAGACGGCTCAGTGTGCGAGGGTGCTCGTCCTCAAGCCTGAACAACTGAGTTTGATCCCCACAAGCCACATTGTCCTCTGACTGCCATACAAGCACTGTGCACATGCACACACTCACACAAAGTAAATAAATAGATGAGATATCATTTTTTTAAAGGTTAAAGAGAAATGAGAAAGACGTGAAGGGGAGACACAACCTGAGACCCCCAAAGACAGGGGAAGGGCCGGTTTCCAGTTCATTATGTGTGTGTGGAAATTTCCATGATGAAAAGTTAGAAGAAAAAGGGAAAGGAGGGAAGGAAGGGTGGAGTCCTGACTGCAAGCTCCCAAGTATAAGATCCTTCTGGCTGCCACAGGGAGGAGCTATGGGAAGTTGTTGGGTCATCTCAGGAGCCAGGACTTGGACCAAGATCACATACAGTCCCCATAGAGAAACCAGGGAACTTGGAGACTTTGGAGGCTGAGCCCATAAATTCACTTTCTGTTCCTCCCTCTCCCTCCCTCGCTCCCTCCTGCCCTCCCTCTGTCAACCCAGGCCTGGCACATGCTAGGTAAGGGCTGTACTACTGACCTATACGTCATTGATTCCTGCTATTTTAGTTTTGTTGGGTTTTAATTTTTTTTTAGATTTATTTTTAATTTTGTGAATAGTTTGCCTGCATGTATGTATGTGTACTTCATGCATGCCTGATGCCAACGGAGGTCAGAAGAGGGTGCTGGATCCCCTGGAACTGGGGTTACAAACAGATGTGAGCTGCTGTCTCCTCTACAAGAGCAGCCCGTGCCCTTAACCCCTGAGTCATCTCTCCAGCCCTGTTTTATTTGGGTGTTGTTTTTAGGAAACCTGTGTAGCCCAGGGTAGCATTGAAAATTTTTTTCTTGGGGCTGGAGAGATGGCTCAGAGGTTAAGAGCACTGCTTGTTCTCCGAAAGGTCCTGAGTTCAATTCCCAGCAACCACATGGTGGCTCACAACCATCTGTAATGAGATCTGGTGCCCTCTTCTGGCCTGCAGGGATACATGCAGACAGAACACTGTATACATAATAAATAAATAAATCTTTAAAAAAAAAAAAAAAGAAAGAAAAATTTTTTCTTTTCTTTCCTTTCTTTCATTTGTTTTTGAGACAGGATCTCATTATGTAGCTCTTACTGACCTGGAACTTGCTATGCAGACCAGGCTGGCCTTGAACTCACAAAGATCTACCTGCCTCTGCCTCCCAGGTGCTGGAATTAAAAGTGTGCACCACTATGCCCAACTGGCCTTGAACTTTTGATCCTTCCTCCTCAGTCTGCTGAATGCCAGGATTGATTACAGTATGGTGCCAGCATGTCCAGCTTCTATCTCCTCTGGGGAGGGACATGGGGCATGAAGCCTAGGTTCACCGGTGCCAGTCTCTGAGCTGAGCTATAAGACACAAAGTTGCCCAGTTGAATCTGGGGACTGTAGTGGGGGATTTGGATGACAACATTGATGAGCATCCAGGGCTTTGAAGGAAACGGCCTGCCCGTGGCCCTTTAAAGGCAGCAGCAGCCAATGAAGAGCAGAGCGCTTCACATGCATTCTTGTTCGTAATGGCGAAGAACTGTCAGGAGTTGGAATGGCTCCATTCAACGCTGGGGGCTGGAGAGACAGCTCTGCAGTTTAGAGCATTGGCTGCTCTTCCAGGGGGCGTGGGTTGCTATTCCCAGCACCCACATGGCAGCTCACAGCCATTTGTAACTACAGTTCCAGGCATGTGACACCCTCTTCTGTCCTCCACAGGCACTGCACACATATGGTGCACTGGTGTAAAACATTCATACATGCTGGGTGTAGCAGGGCACAGCTGTAATGTTAGGCAGAGACAAGACGATTTCGGTGAGTTCGAGGCCAGCTTGGTCTACATAGCAAGGTCCAGGCTAGCCATAGCTACAGAGAGAGAGACCCTATCACACAAACACACACACCAAAACCAAATCAAAACCAAAAACATAAACACTCACACATGTTAAAAAAAATGAATTAGTCTTGGACTTGTCGGTAATAGAAATAATATTGCCTCAAGATATGTTCCTTATTCTTGAACTTTAAAGTTTATTCATCTTTAATTGGGTGTGTATACACATGGGGGCCAGAGGCACCAGACCACCTGGCTCTGGAGTTTCAGGTGGTTCGGAGTGCAAACAGGGGCAGAGAGAACTGAACTCCAGTCCTCAGGGGCAGTAAGTACTTAACCACCAAGCCATCTCTCCAAACTGACTTTAAAAATATCATTACATTTATTTATTCTGTTTGTGTGTGAGAGAGAGAGACAGACAGACAGACAAATGGAGAAAAGACATGTGTGTGCCCTAGGTAGAATATGTGCGGAGGTCAAACAACATTCGGGAGTTGCCTTTTTCCTCCCCACCATGTGGGTCTCGGGGTTAAACTCAGGTTCCCAGACTCGGCACCAAGTGCCCTTAGCCCCAGAGCCGTCTTGCCAACCCTCAAGACACATTCTTGGAGCAGAAAAAAAGTAAAAGGAGAAGGAGAAAGAGGAGGAGGAGAAGGAGGAGGAGGAGGAGGAGGAAGAAAAAAGAAGAAGAAGAAGAAGAAGAAGAAGAAGAAGAAGGAGAAGGAGGAGGAGGAGGAGGAGGAGGAGGAGGAGGAGGAGGAGGAGGAGAAGGAGAAGGAGAAGGAGAAGGAGAAGGAGGAGAAGGAGAAGGAGAAGAAGAAGGAGAAGAAGGAGAAGAAGAAGAAGGGAAGAAAGAAAAGTTGCCAATAGTACAGTACACTATGACCATAATTCAGTGCTGATCACTCCAACCATCGATCTGTGACAATATGTCCACCGTCAGCGCCGAAAATCTACAGTGATCCCTCAGTTTCCATGAATCTCTGCATGGGTTAGTAAGGGCTTTACTCTAAGGGTCACGGACTTAAAGCAAGTCACAAACTGACCCATACTCAAGGAGAGGGTTTACATGAATACCAGGAAACAGAGATGGCTGGCTTAAGCTCATCTGCCACAATGCTTACATAAGATGTTATTTCTATATAAACAGATGCATCTTTGAAACATGTTTCTGAAAAGAGGCATCCTGCATTCTGCATTCCCAACAGGAGTTCTGAACCCTCAGGAGAAAGGAGACAGGAATTGTTTGCAGAGAAGGAAAAAGGGGAAGTAGGGGAAGTTTTAATTCTTTAAAGATATATTTATAGCCGGGCTATGGTGGCACATGCCTTTAATCCCATCACTCGAGAGGCAGAAGCAGGAGGATCTCTGAGTTCGAGGCCAGCCTGGTCTACATAGTAAGTTCCAACACAGCCAGGGCTGTGCAGAGAAACCCTCTCAAAAAACCAAAAACAAAAGCAAAACAAAAAAATTATATTTGTTTTTATTGCCTGTACGCCTGTGTTTCACAGGTATGTCAAAGTTAGGGTGCAATTACAGGAGTGAATTCTATCCTTCTACCACGTGGATCCTAAGGATTGGATCAGATCTTCATTCTTAGCAGCAAGAATCTTTACCCACTGAGCTATCTCACCGGACCAAGTTTTAAGTTTTTAAAGAGAAAATTTATTCAAGTACTAAAGAGAAAAGAAAAATCCCAAGCCTCTTTGGAGGAGGAGAGATGAGTACAAGATAACATCTGCGTCGCGTCTGCAGTTCCCCAACAGTGAAGCGCAGCTTCGGAATGCCCTGAGATTGCCTTGGCCCCCGGCAGGCCTACCCAAACATGGCAAGATGCGATCTGAGAACACAAACGGACAAAGGAAACACCTTAAATACTAGTTAGAACTCTTGGGGCTGGGAGATGGCACAGTGCTTCAGAGCCCTGGCTGCTCATGCAGAGGACAGGGATTTTGTCCTAGCACCCATGTGCTGGCGAATGACCATCTGTAACTCCAGTTCTATGGGATCTAGCACCGTCTTCTGGCCTCTGTGGGAACTGCATGAACACAATGCACACACATACAACATAAAACTAAAAGAAAATGTTAAGTCAAAACAAATGTGAAAATTCCAGAAGGAGAAAAAACTAAACTCCCTGTCAGTCTGGCCGACTTTTTCCTTTTCCTCACTCTCAAACAGGACGAGTCATGACATTATGATCCTTCAGAAGGGTGTGAGTGAGGGGAGGGAGGGGCCAGAGATGGGTACCAGAGCCCAGGTGGTGTTTGGAAAGTATCCAGGCCTGGATATTAGGAGATGTTGTCTCCACAGCCTCTCTCTCTCCTCTCTTCATGACTCAGAATGTGACCATTGTTTTAACTATTCCACATCTTTTAATTCCTATATGAATTCTAATTTTTAAATGAAATTAATTAAAAAAATATGTGTATGTGTATATATCTCTGTCTGTGTATGCCATGTCTGTGCAACTGCCCTTAGAGGCCAGAGAAGGGTGTTGGATCCTCTGGAGCTGGAGTCACAGGGAGTTGTGAACTGCCTAAGGTGAGTGCTGGGGACCAAACTCAGGTCCTCTGCAAGTACAGGACATGTTCTGAAATGTTGAGGCAAGCCCTCACTTTACGCTTTACATTTATCCATGTGTTTACTTGTGTGTAGAGTGCAGTGCACTACCACAGCATCCTTGCGGAGATCAGAGAACAATGTGTAGGAGTCAGCTCTCTCCTTCCAGAATGTGGGTTCCGGGGATTGAACTTCAGTCATCAGGATTTAGCAGTAGTTAACTTTACCCATTAAGACATCTCCTCAGCCCTTCCAGGTAAATTTTAGAATCAACTTGTCAATTTCTTTCTTTTTTCTTTTCTTTTTTGTTGTTTTTTGTTTGTTTGTTTTTGTTTTGTTTTGTTTTGTTTTGTTTTGTTTTGTTTTTGAGACAGGGTTTCTCCAGCCGCCATGGCTGCTGCTCGCTGCCTTGCCTCCCTGTCATGATGGACCTTCATTTCCCTGGAGCCACAAGTCAAAATAAACTCCCTCTATATGTTGCTTTTGGCCAGGGTGTTTTATCTCAGCAACAGAAAAGTAACTGACAGGTTGTCTGGGGTCTTTGTTGTTGTTGTTTTGTTTTGGGGTGTGAGGTAACAAGCCATGTGACTGAATGTAGATTAAAATAAATGGGTTAATTTAAGTTATAAGAGCTGGTGGGACAAGCCCAAGCTAAGGCCAAGCTTTCATAATTAATAATATCTCCATGTCATTATTTGGGGGCTGGTGGTACCGAGAAAGACTTGCTACATGTGGCATCTAACATCAGGACTCGAATATCCAAACACAGGGCTTGAGAAAGCTAAGAAAAGTTCTGGATGAGGAGCTGGATGTAGCTTCCTAGTCCTGCAGTCTCTCAGGTGAGCTGGTGCTCAGCAGCATAGAGAGACATGTGTACTGGCTGCTGCCTGTGGGCTGGAGCCAGCTGCCACCACCAGCTGCCAGTGCCATGCGTTAGCACCATGCGCTAGGCTGAGCCATGCAGCAGGCGGACATGGCAGTTTACGACTTGTCTCATTCGCTCAGAGACCAGTGCAGATGTTTAGTAAAGCCAGGCCTAGACACAGAAACCTCTAAAAAGGTACATTGTGTTTAAAACTGTGCTTAGATGCTGAAGAAAGAAAAGAAAATGACTATAGACAGTCATGGGAAAAAATAAATAGTTTAAAAATAATAGCAAAGTCTTCAAAAAGAAAGTAAAATAATATTTTCTTTTTAAAAAGCCACATAAAGATGGGAAATACATAGGGTGTCTGGATACTGTTTGGTGCTTCGTTGACTTTGAATTTTTTGAATGCTGATGAGAGAAAAACAGCTGCTGAGAGACATTGAATAGTGAAGGTACTGCTAAATTAAACCAACCTATAGACTTTAGGGAGATTTTGGCTTCAAAATGAAAGCCGGACAATGTGTTGCATTGGGGGAGAGGTTGTGCTTTTGTTTCCACAGGAAAGAAAAAGCTACGGATTCCTTCAAAGTTAGTTGAGATCAAACTTGACTGAGGGAGACTTCCTGAGGATCTTGGCTACAGACATGAGGGAAAAGGCCAGGAAAGACTATAAGATAGTTGATGTATAAGCTGACCACTTGATATTGGGAAACCCTCAGAGACTAGATGAGACATAATAAATCTTGTTGGCTACAGAGTCCCCATGACTTATTACGTTATCCTTTCATATAACATGGATAGAGAGTTCTATCACAGTTTGGTTATACAGTCCAAACAAATCTGCAAAGTTAACAGATGTCTTTCATTTACCTGCACAATCATAGAACAAAAAGTCATCTTTAGCTGACTTATGCAAACTGCACATTCCATACTTGTGTTAATACAGATATATATGTTACCTTTAAAAGTTTGTGGGTTTTCGGGGGGGGGGGGAAGTACCAGATAACAATAAAAACAAATAGTCCTGGTGATCCAGCCTCTCAGGATGCCTCTGTTGCAGTTTCCTCAAAATTCTGTATCCTGAACATCTTCAAAGCTACTAGGTGAGATGGTCCAGCCTCACAGACTAATCCAGTCATGACTTCAGATAAGCTCTACACTTTCCCACCACACAGAAACTAAAGAAAAAATAATACAGCTAGCTCTCTCAGAACTTGACCATTATCCCAATTTTCTCAGAGTCCCCCTAAAGATGCCATCACTCCCAGGAAGCAGGAAGCAGTCTAGAGAACACGATGTCCACATTCCCAAGAGATGGGGTGGGTAGTTTTGGTCATACGGTGGGTCATGGATGTTTGTCATTATTTAGGGGTGTTGGCTACAAGTTGTTATTGGTCATGGTCAGGAAAAAGTTGAACAAAGGAGATTAGATTCAGGGATCTCTTTCTGAAGGGAAAAAGGGGGGATATACTATAGAAATGATGGGATAAAAAGGGTGGGTTGTTGAGTCTACCTTTGAACAACCACTAGTCTCAAATATTTTACATTGGTATGAATTTTTATATATTAATGCAAATTTAAAGTTATTGTCATTATACTACATATATGTTTCTATTCTTGTTTAAGGTATTGTACCTATGCAGCTCATTTTAAAATGTAAAGTTTTAGTCCTTGAAAGCTATTTAGGATAATAAAGAGATACAGGTTAATAGTCATCTATAATAATCATAATTATGTTAGGTATGTTTTCAAGGTCATACAGAGATATATTTTAGATAGGTAGGTGGTCTTCAAACACTTCAAAGACCTACAGAATATGGCATTTAAAATGACTTTTCATGGGGCTGGAGAGATGGCTCAGTGGTTAAGAGCACCAACTGCTCTTCCAGAGGTCCTGAGTTCAATTCCCAGCAACCACATGGTGGCTCACAGCCACTTGTAATGAGATCTGGTGCCCTCTTCTGGCCTGCAGGGACACATGCAGACAGAATTACTATATACATAATAAATTAATAAATCTTTTTTTAAAAAAATGACTTTTCATGACAGTGAGACATGTCTGCTCCTGGCAGCACCAATCTACTACAAAAAAGGATGATGGGCGTGGAAGAACCTCCATATGGAGTTTGCTTTCTTTGTGGCAAGAAACTGCCCTTGCCTTGACTGCTGACTGTATGCTGTCCAAACTGAACAAACAGGACACAAAAAAACCAACGGCCAAGCTTTGCCAAGATAGGGTAGGACAGTCAATTAAAAATTCCTGCTTCACAGAAAAGTCTGTCAGATATTCTAGGCCTGTAGGCCAAATATCGATGCCCCAGTGTTACAGAGGAACCATGGGTGACTGTCCAGGAAGCCAGCTGTTTCTGTCTTTTTTTGTTGTTGTTGTTTTGTAATTTTTTTTTTTTTTTTGGTTTTTTGAGACAAGGTTTCTCTGTGTAGTTTTGGTGCCTGTCCTGGATCTCACTCTGTAGACCAGACTGGCCTGGAACTCACAGAGATCCGCCTGGCTCTGCCTCCCGAGTGCTGGGATTAAAGGCGTGAGCTACCACCTCCTGGCTTGTCTCTGTCATTTCTAGAGGAAGTTGCTTGCTCTGTATTTCCTGTTTAATCAGGTAATATTGTACTCTCCTTGGGTTTCTGATGGAGTTGAAGACAAGATAGTTATAGTTACAGTTTTCTGTTACTGTAAAAATTCAAAAAAGAAACTCAGAAAAGAGGTATAAAATGTATAAGGTTGAGAGACATATGTTTATCTAAGAAAATGTTTTGAGGTCTAAAAAGATAGTTTTAAGATGATAGTACAAGTTATGATAGAAAATAGTTTAGGTATAAAAGTTTAAATTCATCAAGATAAGATAGATAGTAGAGTAATTTCTCCAGATACACCAAATACAAATGGACTGGACATTGTGAATGTAATTCTTACCTGATAATTGTTCTTATTGTTTATAGTTTTATTATGTTAGAGTAAAAACCTTTCCTTTTTTCTTTTTCTTTAGACAAAAAGAGGAAATGTTTTGGAATATGCCTTTACACTGTGTGAAGATGTGTCACTGTGATTGGTTGAATAAAGAGCTGAATGCAAAAAAAAAAAAAAAAAAGATAGCTGGGCAGTGGTGGCGCACACCTTTAATCCAGCACTTGGGAGGCAGAGGCAGGTAGATCTCAGTGAGTACAAGGCCAGCTTGGTTTCAGAGCAAGTTCCAGGACACCCAGGGCTACACAGTGAAATCTTGTCTTGAAAAACAAAACAAAAGAGCTGAATGGCCAGTAGCTAGGCAGGAAGAGGTTAGGCAGGGCTTACGGGGACAGGGAGGTCCCAGGGAAGAAGAAAGGCAGATCCTGAGCCAGACTTGGAGAAAGCAGCATGAACAGTATGGAGAGGTGAGGTAACAAGCCATGTGACTGAATGTAGATTAAAATGAATGAGTTAATTTAAGTTATAAGAGCTGGTGGAACAAGCCTAAGTTAAGGCCAAGCTTTCATAATTAATAAGTCTCTGTGTCATTATTTGGGAACAGGCAGTACAGAAAAGACTTGCTATAGGGGCAAGTGTGTGTATGTATGTGTATGTGTGAATGTGTGTGTTCATTTGTGTGTATATGTGTATGCGTGCGTGTATGTATGTATGTGTGTTTATGTGTGTGTGTATGTGTGTATATATTTGTGTTTATGTGTGTGTGTATGTGTGATAATCACAATCACAGTGAACCATGGGGCTAGAGAGATGGCTTAGTGAAAAGGGTGAGTCCAGGGGCTTGTGAACCAACTACCGCACATCACCTGGTGTGGGTGTTGGGAACTGAACTCAGATCCTTTGCAAGAACAGTAGATACTCTTTTTTTTTAATTTTTAGATTTATTTATTATTTATTTTATGTGTATGGATGTTAACCTGCATGCATGTCTGTATGCCACATGAGTGCCTGGTACCTGCAGAGGTCAAAAGAGGTTGTCGGATCCCCTGCGGTTACAGATGGCCATGAGCCACTATGTGGGTGTTAGGCATCAAACCCCGGTTCTTGCAACAAGTGTTCTCAATTGCTGAGCCATCTCTCCAGCCTGTAACCTGCACTCTCAACCGCCGAGCAATCTCTTCTAACCACAGTTATCTCTCTCGAGCCACAGACATATGGCTTTTTATATAGATATCTGTGTGTGCGTGCATATACTGTGTGTGGGTGTGCACATGACTAAAAGTACCCTTGGAGACCAGAAGGGAGCATCAGATCCCCATATCTAGAGTTATAGACAGTTGTGAGCTGCCATGTGGATGCTGGGAATTGAATCCAGGTCCTCTGGAAGGGCAGCTAGTGCTGTTAACCACTGAGCCATCTCTCCAGCCTTGATTTTTCTTAAATCATTTGAAGTGGGAGGACTGATCTTTAATTCAAATTTTGGGTGGGAAGATCCACCTTAAGTCGGGGTTACTCCTTCTGGTGGCATCTTGTGTAAAGGACATGGAAGAAGGAAGCTTTTGCTCTTTGCCTGCTTGCCTCCATCTTGAAAGTTCCTTCCTTCCCTGGCTTAGAGTCTATTTCCTCAGGATTCTGTGTATCCTGAGATTAGCTGAGGCATTCAGCCTCATGGACTGAATAACTACTGAATTCCTGGACTTTTCATTGTTAGACAGTCTTTGTTGGCTGAGTTAGACCACAACCTGTAAAGCCACTCTAATAAATAAATAAATATACATATATACACAAGCATACATACACACATGAATATATACACACAAATACACACAAACATTCATACACATACATGCACACACATTCGTACAAACACACACATACACACATATATGCACACATACAAACATATATACACACATATACACATACATACACATACACACACAGCAGTTTCTAATTTCCACCTGATGGTTCTACACTATCCACTACTTCGAGGAGTGTCACTTAGCCTCCAAATATTCGGAGACTTTCTAGAAATACTTTTTTCACTTCTAGCTTAGTGCACTGTAATTAGAGAATGGTTTTTTGTATTTTGTTTTGGTTTGGTTTTGGTTTTTTGAGACAGGGTTTCTCTGCATAGCCCTGGCTGTCCTGGAATGCACTCTATAGACCAAGTTGGCCTTGAACTCACAGAAATTGCCTGCCTCTGCCTCCTGAGAGCTGGGATTAAGGGTGTGTGACACTACTGCCCAGCGAGAATGAATATTTTTAAATTCGTTGCTGTCTCATCTAGTAATTGAATTTTTCATATGTGTAACATTTTCTAAAGAAATTGGTTCTATCAAGGTATTTGGCAATGGTAGCCACATCTTTATCCGTGCTGGGCCTCTGACAGCTGTTTTATCTGTTAATGAGAAGGGGGTGTTAAATCTTCTGCTAAAATCAGGGTTATTCATTTCTTCTAGTTCTTTCTTTTTTAAAAAATTGGTTTTTCAAGACAGGGTTTCACTCTGTAGACCAGACTGGCTTTGAACTCACAGAGATCCTCCTGCCTCTGCCTCCCGAGTGCTGGGATTAAAGTTGCGCACCAACCACGGCTGTCCAGCCTCCTAGTTCTTGCTACACTTGCATTCTTTGTATTTATTGTTAGCATTTCTAATCATACGTGTGCATGTGTGTCTGTGGGGGCCTGAGGTGTTGGATCCCCTGGAGCTGTGGTCACAGGCAGTTATGAGCCCCCTGATATGGGTGCTGGAAACTGAACTTAGATCCTTCAGTACATTTTCCTAAACACTGAGCCATATCTCCAGCATATGTATGTATGTATATATATTTCTTTTTGATTTCCACGTGTTTATTGGGGGCAACAGGGGTGAGTCCTCTTCCATCTGTGGGAGTATTCACACGCTCTTCAGCCATTCTAGGCTTGGGCCCTGAGGGTCCCGGGGGTGGCTGGGCACATCAGGCATGTTCCCATTATCTCTCACAGGCACTGAGTAATTGCAGGGTGTGACTGGTTTGATCTTGGTGGCACTTGGTGTCGAGGCTAAGTAAGGGCATAATTAGAGTGAGGTTCCCAGTGGCGGTGGACACCACAGGTGCTGGTTCCTTTGCCCAGGCAGTTTTGAGGAAGGTGGAGAATCTCCCAGCCATCTTGGCCTCTCAGACCCTATGTTTTTAAAGACAGAATCTCCACGTGGCCCAGGCTGGTCTGGAACTCACAGAGATCTGCCTGTGTGCTAAGAGTGCCGGGATTGAAAAGGGTGTGGGCCTTTTGAATCTGTGTGTGCTCTGAAGTTTGTTCTGTCCTCTCAGTAAGTCAACATTTCCATACTGATATTCTGCTGATAGTCTTTACCCTAACACACACTTGGTCCAATATTAAAACATACGTTGTAGTTCTTTTGATTACTGTTAATATGGTTTGTTTCTTTTCCATTTCTTCTTTAACCAGTTTGGTTTTCATATTTAACGTTCATTTCTTACACAGTAGACAGATAGGTCATTTAAAAATATTTATTGATTTCTCTCCACCAGATCGCCGTCATCATGGACACGAGTCGCGTGCAACCCATCAAGCTGGCTAGGTTAACCAAAGCGCTGGGCAGGACCGGCTCGAAGGGACAGTGCACGTAGGTGCACGTGGAATTTATGGATAACACCAGCCGCTCTGTCATCGGAAACATCAAAGGCCCCTTACGAGAGGGTGATGTGCTTACCCTATTGGAGTCAGAAAGAGAGGATCGGAGGTTGCGCTGACCTGGCTGCTGGGTCCTGGATATCCACCACTTGGCCCGTGATGACCTGCAACTATTAAATAAAGCATTTGTATTGTTTTAAAAGACACTTATTGATTTCTATTTTATGTGGATGGGTGTTTTGCCTGCACTTATGTCTATGAATCATTTGTATGCAGTGCCTTCAGAGGGCAGAGAAGGCCATTAGGTCCCCAGAACTAGATTTACAGACATTTGTAAGCTGCGATGTGGGTGCTGGGAATCAATCCCAGGTTATCTCTCCAGGTCACTTTAAAAAATACACTTTAGCCGGGTGGTGGTGGCGCACACCTTTAATCTCAACACTTGGGAGGTAGAAGCAGGCAGATCTCTGTGAGTTTGAGGCCAGCCTGGTCTACAGAGCGAGCTCCAGGACAGGCACCAAAACTACACAGAGAAACCCTGTCTTGATAAAACAAAACAAACAAACAAACAAAAAAAGATAATTAAAAAAAAATACACTTTATCTGACGGGCAGTGATAGTGCATGCCTTTAATCTCAGCACTTGAGAGGCCAATGCAGTACAGAACTCTGTGAGTTCCAGGCCAGCCTGGTCTACAGAGCAAGCTCCAGGATAGGCTCCAAAGCTACACAGAGAAATCCTGTCTCAACAAAACAAAAATACACTTTATCCAGCTAGGCAATGGTGGCACATGTCTTTAATCCCAGCACTTAGGAGGCAGAGGCAGGTGGACCTCTGTGAGTTTAAGGCCAGCCTAGTCTATATAGTGAGTTTCAGGATGGTCAGGGCTACCCAGGGAAACCCTGTCTTGAAAAACAAACAAAACAAACAAAAAAGATTTAATATTTATACATAGATAATGTGTTTGGATCAAATCCACCTCCATTCTCTCTTCTCTAATTCCTCCTTTATTACCCAAGTATTACTTTTCTCTCCCAAATTCATGTGTCTGTCTGTCTGTCTGTCTCATCAAATACCCACCAAGTGCATTTAGTGCTGCCTGTGTGCATGTGTGTAGGACCATCTGCTTGAGCACAGGGAGCCTATCTGGTCCCAAACCCCTGAAGAAGCCTGACCTTCCCACTCCAGTAGCCATCACCTGGGGGTAGAGTTCATGAGATCCTCTCCAATCCATGCTGACATAGTCTTGTCGTTGGGGTGTTTCCATAACTGACGTTCAATGTGATTATTGATATATCAGCTTAAGTTGTGTACGTGTGTATCTTATGTATGTATGTGCAGGTGCACATGCCAACACTCGTATAAGAACTGGGATCCTGCTCTACCGTCCTCCACCTTATCCCCTTGAGCCAGCGTCTCTCGCTGAACCTGGAGTGAGGTTGGAGGCCAGCAAGCCCAGTGAACCTCTTGTCTCATCTCCACAGTGCCGTGGTTGCAGACATGCACATGGCCATACCCAGCTTTTTCCGTGGACACTGGAGATTTGAACTCAGGTCCGCACGCTTGTACAGCATGCGCCCCTACCCACTGAGCCATCTCCCCAGCCCTAGGCACATCACTACAGGTGCTTTATTGTCTCCTTTGTTCTTTGTCCCCTCTTTACACCCTTTGTGTTAAGCATTTTCCAGCTAGATGATTAGCTACGACGCTTAGGTTTTATTTTGGTGCTCACATTCCAGCTCCACCTTTAAGGGATGACAGAATCCGTCTTCAAACGCCGCTGGAAGAGTTACACTTGTGTTTCCCACGTCTTCCTCCCTGGTCTCCATGCTAGCGTGTCATTCACCCATTTTTATTTAAGCCCGGCCAAAACCCCCACTGCTCTAGAGAGCCGGGAAAAGAGGGGCTGGCGAGAGGACCGTGGGTAAGAGCCCTGCTGCTCATACAGAGAACCTGTTTGAATTCCCGGAACCTCTGTCTGGCTGCTCACAACTGCCTGTTACTCCAACTTCAGGGAACCAATACCTTCTTCTGGCTTCCACAAGCACCTGTATTTGAGTGGTACACATAAACTCAAGCACACACACACACACACACACACACACACACACACACACACACACAAATAAATCTTTAAACAATAAGTAGATTACCAGGCGTGGTGGTGCAAGCCTTTAATCCCAGCACTCAGTAGGCAGAGGCAGGAGGATCTCTGTGAGTTCAAGGCCAGCCTGGTCTATTAAGAGAGTTTAGGACAGCCAGGGCTACACAGAGAAACCTCTTCTCAAAAAACAAACAAACAAACAAACAAACAAATAAATAAATAGATCAAGCATGGTAACACACAATTTTTTTTTTGACTTTTCGAGACAGGGTTCTTCTGTGTAAGTTTTTTGTTTATTTGTTTGTTTTTGTTTTCTGAGACAGGGTTTCTCTGTGTTGTTTTGGTGCCTGTCCTGGAACTCACTCTGTAGACCAGGATGTCCTCAAACTCACAGAGATCCACCTGGCTCTGCCTCCTGAGTGTTGGGATCAAAGTCATGCGCCAATGCCGCCCGGCTGGTAACACACAATTTTAATCCCAGCACTTGGAAGGCAGAGGCGGGTGGATCTCTGTGAGTTCAAGGTCAGCCTGTCTAAATAACAAGTTGTATGTCAGCCAGGGTTACATATTGATACCCTGCCTCAGTATATTAATTAATATACAATTACAATAATTTTCATTGCTAAAAAGCACTCCCTAGGAGCTAGAGAGATGGCTCAGAGGTTAAGAGCACTGGCTGCTCTTTCATAGGTTCTGAGTTCAATTCCCAGCAACCACATGGCTCAGAACCATCTATAATGAGATCTAGTGCCCTCTTCTGGTGTGCAAACACACACGAAGGCAAAACACTGTATACATAATAAATAAATAAATCTTTTCTTTTAAAAAGCACCCCCTAATTGGGTTGGAGAGATGGATCAATATTTCAGACCCTTTACTGCTCTTCTGGGGGTCTGAGCTCTGTCCCCAGCACCCCATTTGACAGCTCACAATTGCTTGGAACTTAAGGTCCAGGGGATCTGACACACGAGAGTGTGTAAGCAATCTAGGAGATTGTATCTCCTAGAAAAGTTAGAGAGGCACTTGATTGGCAAAGGCAGGCACATCTCCAAGTTTGAGGCCAGCCTGGTCTACATAGTGAGTTCCAGAACAGCCAGGGCTACATAGGGAGATCCTGTCTCAAAAAAAAAAAAAAAAAAAAAAGGAAATTTCAAAGAGACTATGCCCATGAAGCCTCACCACCTCACCAGTCTGTCTGTCTAAATAAGACCTAAACAAGGATGACACCAATAGACACACTAACAAGGAAGAGGGCACGCTCATGGGGCTTTAAACACAGATAAAAACCTACAGGCAACTCAAAAATGCTGAGAGTGGGGGAAACAGTCCTCCCAGGGAAGAGCGAGCCAACTGATTATCCAACACCAAATGGTCAGCCCTGAAAACACACAAACCAGTAACATTATACAGACTGAGCAGGCTGTATTTATATATGTAGGAACACATGCACACACCTCTAACATTAACTAAAAAGAGGCCATGAATTTGAGAGAAAGCAAGACTAGGGGTTGAAAGAAAGGGAAAGGGGGTATGACATAATCATAATATAATCTCAAAAAAATAAAAACATAATTAAAAGGAAAAGAAAGAAATCAGGAAAAGAGCTTTACTAACCTTGGGACAGATGAGGGGCCACACCTCTCCCTGGGCATGGGGCAGGTGCAAGCATGCTGAAACCTTGTTAAAACTGTTACAACCACCATTCTGTTAATGATAAGCTGTTTCTGTTTACCCTTTAAGCATCTCTCTCCTGTGAGTAAGCAGAGACACTGGGGCTGGGGCAATCTGGCTCTTTAATTAGCAGCTCTTGGTCTCTGTCTTGCTGTCTAGCATCCTTGAGCAGAAAGGCTGTCTACTAGTCAGCCAGACTACCACGATGCCTGGACCAGCCATCCTGAACACGCCGTGGACACTTGGAGACAAGTGTGCAGATGATCACAGCTGACTGCCCTGGTTGCTGAGGCACATGCTGCTCCAGGGTGGTTTGAAACTGTTCCAGACACTGATGATTAAAAGCCTGGTGAACCATTTCCACTGTGGCTGAAGGGGGAGCATGTCCCCAGGTGGAGGGACTACTAGACTGGTGACAAGGCTGTGACTGGCCTAAAACACGAGCAGGAAGACTTGGGATGATCACCAGAAGCCAGACTATAATCGGCCAGCCAAGTGGCTGGAGTGGCCTGAAGGTCCCCAGGCTGTCTGAGCGGACCATGTAGACTCACCCTGTGAGTTACCGGAGGCATCCAGATGTGCTTCTGTACCTGACATTGCAACATCGGATCCAGAGACATTTCTTGGAGCTGAAGAGTTGGCTCAGTTGGTAAAAACAGACTAGAGTTTGATGCTCCAAAAACCCACGATAGAAGCCAGGCATGACAGTGCAGACCTATAACTTTAGGCCTGGGGAAGCAGAGACAAGTGGATCTCAGAGCTTTCTAGCCAGCCAGTCAAGTCAAACTGGCAAGTTCCTGGTTCATCGAGAGGCCCTGCCTCAATAAAAATAAATATATAAATAAAATTTTATATATATATATACATAATATAGTACAATATAATATAATATATTATTCTGACTGGAGAGATGATTCAGGGGTGAAGAGTGCTTAAAAATGTTTTTAACCTTTATTTTTATGTGTATGGCATTCTAACTGCCAATGTGTCTGGTCTGTGATCACATGGGGGCAGTGTCCTTAGAGGCCAGAAGAGGGCACTGTGGCTCCTGGAATTGGAGTCACATACTGTTGTGAGCTGTCATGTGGGTTCTGGGAATCAAGCTGGGGTTATATAGAGGAGGAGCCAGAGATCCTGACTGCTGAGCCATCTCTCCAGCCCTGATAGTACTTTTTGTTCTTACAGGGGATCCAAGTTCAGTTCCCAGCATCCACATAGGGCAGATCACATCCACTGTGTCAAACACAACAGAACTGGGAGGCACACAGCATTTGAAGAGCTTCTTGCTGCAGGGCATCGGTGGCACACATCTTTAATCCCAGCCCTCGGGAGACAAAGGTAGGCAGGTCTCTGAGTTCAAGGCCAGCCTGGTCTATAGAGCAAATTCCAAGTCTACACAGAGAAACTCTGTCTCAACAAAACAAACAAACAAAAAACCAAGAAGAAGAAGGAGAAGGAGAAGAAGAAGAAGGAGAAGGAGAAGGAGAAGGAGAAGGAGAAGGAGAAGGAGAAG
>CABHPR010126861.1:0-33001 GCA_902168415.1 Peromyscus melanophrys | reverse complement strand
GAAGAAGAAGAAGAAGAAGAAGAAGAAGAAGAAGAAGAAGAAGAAGAGAAGGTGAATGCCAGTACTCAGCCCACTTCCTCCATTTGATGTAGTCCAGGATCCCCTATGCAGGGAATGCTCCAATTCACTGTCAAGGTGGGCCTTTCCATATCAGTTAATGTAATCCAAGTTACCCCCTACAGCATGCTTAGAGCCCCATCTCTCCAGGGAGCCTAGTTTCTGTGAAGTTGTCAGTTAACACACTCATCACATGCCACTGTCACATGCCACTGTAACAAAAGATCACAGTTGGGGTAGCATAAACAACAAACGCTCATTTCTCATTATTTTAGTCCCTCCCCCCCATACACACACACCATACTCGCAAGACATAAGGTATACTCCGGTGGCATTTATTTGTCTTATATTTCCATCATTTCCATCATGGGGCCCCAGCCTCATTGAAACCTATCTCCAAATATAATTACACTTGAGCAAGGTAGGTAGGGAATTAGGTGTGTGGTAACCAAGGAAACTGCAGCTGTATTCTGGTAGGTGATCTGACAGTCAAATGCCCCCTTTAGGTTAAGCATCTTTGAGGTTACAGTTCTGGGCTAGCTAGCCTTGCATGTTCAGTTGAAAAATAACAGAGAGGCCATGTTTCAAATAAGATGGAAGGCAAAGGCTGGCACCTACATTGTCCTCTGAGCTCCATGCACATTTTTGGCTCATACTTGTTGGCATTCATATACATAAATGTACATACACACAAAGATATACACAACCATATTATATGTATGCACACACACACACACACACACACTTGATTAAATAATTTAGTAAAGAGAGACTAAGGTACCAGGGTACTTTTACAATTGCTACACATGTGTACTAATCAAGCATTTAGGGCTTTAAAAGACCGGAATCTAATGATATCATTTCATTGAGGTTTTGTTCCCTTTTGGGCTTTTTATGAGAAATATGGGGGGGAAATGCCTTAAGAGGGAGATCTGGTTCACCGTGATTGGGGGGGGGGGAAGGTGACCTCATCAACTTGCTACCGTCTCTTAAATATTCATGAAACACCCTTACAAATAGCAGACTCAAAATTGCCCATTCCCTGAGCCAGCTTGCTCCAAGCTGTCTGGAGTGTTCTCTCACTTTGCTTTGCTTTGCTAAATAAATTTATGCTTAAACAAGCTCTCTTGGCTGAACTTTTTCCTTTAACAAGAAAAGAATCAAGCCAAACTCCAGTCTTGGCAACAGGTTAGGAGTTCAATATTTGAATTTTGCAGACAGGGTCACAAATATTCAGTCCACAACAGTGAGTAAATATTAAAGCTGATGTCAGCTTATAAAACTGTGCTCTATCCAAATACAGGATTTAGTATCTATTCATGTGTAAAAGTGCTGAGATATACATGATCAGAACCTAAAATGAGTAAATAGAAGGAGATGACAATAAGAATGAACAGGGCACCTTGGGGACTGGCCTGATCTGTAATTGTAAGACTGTGAATAAGTCTTCCTCAAAAGCCCTGGACATTCACATCCTTCTCCTGGGTCTTGAAGCTCCTAGGAGACACCTTCTATGTGTTTCAAAACCCATGCATCAGTTATTATTTGGAGACAATTACATTCATATCTCACCAGATTCTTGTCCAGATTGAGGGGCTAGGTTTCCTGAACACATTCTGTAGAACAATCAGTGTGGAGTGGAATGGAATCCTCTTGATGAGCAGAAGGCTGCTGGGCTTCCCTGGTCTAGCTAGCTCTCACCACCAAACCACTTATTCCTTCAGCTCGGGCATATTTTTCTTAGTGAAGTTGCTTAGCTGTCAGCCCTCTTTAGGAACTGTATGTGTGGGGCCTCATCTAATGTTGAGCCCCTTTGGGCAAATTGCAGTTAATGTTAGACTATGTTCAGTGATGAGATGGTGGGTATAAATGTTCCTCATCCTCCCTCAGAACAAGCTGAAAGCATCTTCCCCATTCTGAGTCTTCCCCTTTTGGGGAAATCAGTCCTCTGCTGGGACTACATACTACCCCATTTCCGTGTTCCCTCTACCGTGTGCCATTTCCTACGTTCTGCTCACAGGTGTTCATTTGGAGAACAAGGCTTACTATGCTTTCTCCACACTAATGTGCCTCAGAATCTTCTTCTTTGGAGCTCAGTGTCATTTCCCAGCCACACACAGAAGGTTCAGCTTTTGAGTGGTGATTCCTCTTTTTGTCTTTCAATAACTGATGCATAAGAAAATGAAATAACCCATTTACTATTTTCTTTTTTTTTTTTTTCCAATTCCCGTTTATTTTTGGCTCTTGGGGCAATGTCATCTTTTCAATATGAAAAAAAGCAGCCAAGTTCAACACAAAATAGAAGGGTAGGGTAGGACCAAACCAGGAAGAAAATGGCAGAAGCAAAGATGTCACCTTCCCTCTGCGGAAGGTCCCAAACACCCAGGTGGCAGCACACCCTCCCAAGTTTGGAGGTTAAGTGGACTGGGCAGTTTCTGGACGCTCAGAGACCAAGGCTCTGCTCCGGCCTCACTCCCATCTCTCGGAGAAAGGAGGAATACCGGGAGGGCACCTCCAATGGCAGATTTGGCTCAGGACAGCTGGGAGGCTATAAACGGAGATAATACTGTTAATACCTCTCCTGAGGCTGAGAGATGAAGCGGAGGGGGAAAACCTGTTGATTGAAAAAGCCTCAGTGGATTCCCCTGTGTAAATCTCCGTGACTGGAAAATCCCACCACTCCTCCTCTTCCTAGTGACCTCTACCGCATACCACCCTTCCCTTTCTCTGATCCACTACTTAGCTTTAGGATGGTGGCCACTATCTGGGTTTTTAGTAATGGGCTGGATCAGGATCTGGAGCAGAACTCAGGTTCCTGGAGAATGTATTGGAAAAATATTGACAGTTATGAGAAATGGATATCAGAAGGAAATACAGGGTAGCACTCAGAGTGGCAGAAATCTAGGCTTGTCAGAGTGGAAAGAGAAAGGAGACATTCCACAAACAAATATTTATTGAGCGCCTACTGTGTGCCAGGCACTGTTCACCCTCCCCAGTGAAAAAACAAGAACAGGACAGAGGCAGCAGAAAGAAACTCTGAAGGAGAAAGACGGGCAGCTGAAAGGAGCGGAGGGAGCTAAGCAGCCTGAGGTGATGCAGGGCTCTGCCTTAGGCCTCTTCTTCTGCCTCCTCCCCGAAATCCTCTTCCTCCTCTGCAGTGGCATCCTGGTACTGCTGATACTCGGAGACGAGGTCATTCATGTTGCTCTCGGCTTCGGTGAACTCCATCTCGTCCATGCCCTCACCTGTGTACCAGTGGAGGAAGGCCTTCCGGCGGAACATGGCTGTGAACTGCTCTGAGATGCACTTGAAGAGCTCCTGGATGGCTGTGCTGTTTCCAATGAAGGTAACTGCCATCTTGAGGCCACGTGGTGGGATGTCACAGACAGCCGTCTTGACATTGTTGGGGATCCATTCCACAAAGTAGCTGCTATTCTTATTCTGCACATTGAGCATCTGCTCATCTACCTCCTTCATGGACATCCGCCCACGGAAGACAGCTGCGACAGTGAGGTATCGGCCGTGGCGGGGGTCACAAGCAGCCATCATATTCTTGGCATCGAAGACCTGCTGGGTGAGTTCAGGCACAGTGAGGGCCCGATACTGCTGGCTTCCACAGCTGGTGAGTGGGGCAAAGCCAGGCATGAAGAAGTGGAGACGTGGGAAGGGCACCATGTTGACAGCCAACTTTCGGAGGTTGGCGTTGAGCTGGCCTGGGAAGTGAAGGCAGGTGGTCACCCCACTCATGGTGGCTGAGACGAGGTGGTTCAGGTCTCCATAGGTCGGCGTGGTGAGCTTGAGGGTGCGGAAGCAGATGTCATAGAGGGCCTCATTGTCGATACAGTAGGTCTCATCGGTGTTCTCAACCAGCTGATGGACAGAGAGGGTGGCGTTGTAGGGCTCAACCACGGTGTCAGACACTTTGGGCAAAGGTACCACACTGAAGGTGTTTATGATGTGGTCAGGGTACTCTTCTCGGATCTTGCTGATGAGCAGGGTGCCCATGCCAGAACCTGTACCTCCACCCAGTGAGTGGGTCAGCTGAAAGCCTTGTAGGCAGTCACAGCTCTCTGCCTCCTTCCGCACCACATCCAGGACAGAGTCAACCAGCTCGGCTCCCTCTGTGTAGTGATCCTTAGCCCAGTTGTTGCCTGCTCCAGACTGACCAAAAACAAAGTTGTCTGGTCTGAAGATCTGGCCAAAAGGACCTGATCGAACGGAGTCCACGGTCCCGGGTTCTAGATCCACCAAGATAGCTCGGGGGACATACTTGCCACCTGTGGCTTCATTGTAGTACACGGAGATTCGGTCCAGCTGCAGGTCGCTGTCTCTGTAGTAGGTACCAGTAGGGTCGATGCCGTGTTCATCGCTTATCACCTCCCAGAACTTAGCACCGATCTGGTTGCCACACTGTCCGGCCTGGATGTGCACGATTTCCCTCATGGCTTCAAGGTAGGTGCCGAGCAAGAAAAGATAATCTTTTTTCTTTCTGGGCTGGTCTCAGGCTGAAGGAATGGAACGTGGCCCGGGAGGCTGCAGCAGCGAGATGCGAGCGCGACCGCAGGAAGGTTCTAAGAGGCAGAAGAGGCCGGCGAGCGCAGCCCATTTACTATTTTCTTCACTGATTATTCATTTAGCGTGTACCATGTTCTGTGAGCACTACCTTGATTATAAATTTCTGATCAAACTGAAAGGTAGGATCCAGAAAATACATTGAAACGACAGTAGAAAGCAGCCTCAAAGCAAGTTACAAGTTGCTGGTAGTCAGTGTTTTGAAGCAAGAGAATATTTATGAAGTTATAAAGCCAGATAGGAGACCCAAAGTTATTTGGGATTCCATGATCTTACACATTTAGCAGGCTTTGACCTCCAGCAGAAGGGGAAGAAACTGAGACTCAGAAATACCAGGTGATTCCCCCAAAGTTAAACAGCTCAAATAATAGACAGACCTGGAAGGAAGAGGCAAGATTTAGATAACAGAGACATCATCCAGATCTTCTGGTCACCTTAGTCTTCAGAACGGCTGTCAGTCCTGGTTGTCCCTGTTCAACAGTGCTCTGACCTTGCCCATGGGGACGCTCTGAGTGGGCTCTGTGCATGTTTACAGGAAGCAGTCTCCCTGGGATGGAATATGAAACCCTCACACTGCTGGCACCCTCTTACCTACAAACTTGCCGTTTGTCTCCAAGTTTCTCAGCCCTGGGGCTCTTCGAGAGCCACTCTGAAGCAAAGGCCACAAATCTCTTCCTCACATGATCCTGATGTCAGTTGAAACATGACATTATAGCTCCCTTCGTCTTCAAGTCACCCTTCCCTTGGTGAAGCGTGATTTAAATATCCCCACTAGCTCTGTGATATGGTTTACAGCGTAGTATTTCACATTGACTTTTCATCAGTGGCCTGGAAGGTGATTCACAATGATAGAAGCTATAGTCTTCTGGCTGGGATTCAGAGAGCAAATGCAGGCCACGGAGGAGGGTCTGTGTCTCCTCACACAGAAGCCTCTACCACTCTTGTTAAATGAGTTGTGATTGGTAAGAAAGACAAGCCAGCAGGGCCTTTAAGAGATGTTTAGCTAGACTTTAGTGACACTACATGAGGGGCAATTATAACTGTTTTGCACAGGTTGGCAACTTGCTAGCTGTTGACAATATGCTTGCTTTAAGCTACTGGGGCTGACCCTGAGTTTAAGAAGGATGTAATTTCTTTAACCTAATTTATAGTAGTCATCTATTCTGTATTTTGAAGTTATAATTTACCAAGTAAAGAAGTAATTCTATAAAGGCAAAACTAGAGGTAAAAACTATTGCCGTATAAAATAATTTTTATATATTCTGTTTTAAACAGTTTCATATCCACATGGGCAAGGCTAGAGACATGCTATTATTCTCTTCAGTCACAAGCTATGTGTATTTTTCTGTATCTTTCTATTGAGTTCTTACTCAAAATGAATGAGATGAAGCATTCAGAATCAATGAGATCTTTCTTCTGTTTACAATCAGTTTGTTTTTCTCACAGCTAAAAATAGTGCTATGAGGAACATCTTCATTATTTGAATTTTTCTACATATTGCATTATTTCTTCAGGAGTATGCCCTGAGTCAGGAGTACTGGTTTAAAAAGTGTTGTGATTCTTGCAACATATCTGAGCTCCAGAAGAAGAAATGCATCCATTCATGGGCTGGGAAGCTGGCTCTGGTTAACAGCACTGACTGCTCTTTGCAGAGGACTTTGGTCCCATTTCCAGACCTCACATGGCAGCTTACAATCATAAATAAAGGAAACATTGATTATTAATGCAGAAACAACTTGTCAAAGAGGAGATAATAAGTGTCAATAGAGTGCTCAGCCACAAAAATTGTACATCTGTATCATACCCCCCTCCCACCTCCCACAAAGCTCAGGAGAACCGTTGTGGAAGAAGGTGAGAAAAGACTGTAAGAGCCAGAGATCAGGGAGGATCACTGGAGCTAAATCGTATCTTCTGGACCTGACAGGACTGCTGTACTCAAAAACTCACGGCAGCTGTGGTCACCCGCACAGGACCTGCACAAGATCAAACCAGCCAACATTCTATCTGGAGTGGGAAAGGGCTCACCAGCCCCCACCCTCAGCTGAGAAGCTACTGAATGTTGATGGTTTCTGGGGGGAGGAAAACAATCAGTTTTCATTAAGAGTATGGCCCCTCGAAGATCAACCATGCTCCCCTGGATGGCCCCATGCCAATGAGTACATAGGCAGCACAAATTGCATGTAGTGGGTAATTTAAAAATATAAAGCCGATATATACTTGGGATGAGTAAAGAGGTGGAAGGTAGACCTGAAATGGGTAGAAGGTGAGTTAAAGAATTATTAAAATACTATATTGAAAAAGAAGAAAATGGGGTTATGTTGGCTTTGTATTCCCGCCAATCCTGTTGTGAAATGACTATTGGTAAACATTATTTTCTTACAGAAAGCTCTATGATCTGTACACCTCAACTGAGGGTAAGTCATAAATGATTGGGTGGAGAAAGCTACAGGGTGGAGTTCTTAGAATTGTTCTACAGCATATGACTAGGAGTTCCTGCTTTGGAAATAAAACAGCAGCATTGGTGAGTAGTGATGGATCTGGAACTGTCTTAAGAGGCAGGGACTCAGCTAGGCGGTGGTGGCACATGCCTTTAATCCCAGCACTTGGGAGGCAGAGCCAGGCAGATCTCTGTCTAGAAAAAACAAAAAACAAAAACAAAAAAAGAGGCAGGGACTCAGACACAAAGTATGATGTCTAAGTGTATCATCAGGAGACTTAGTAGGAAAAGTTTGTTCCATCACAAACAGATGATTCACAGTCAGTGCAAACAATAGCAGAAAGAACTTGGGAATCACTAAAGCTAGGAGCTCGCATGCCATCCTTACACATGGGTTGAATACCAGGACTTACAGATTTTATTTATTGCTATTATTATTATTATTATTATTATTATTATTATTATTATTATAATAATTAGTATGTGAGTACATATGCCCTTGGAGGACAGACTTGGAGATCTCCTGGAGATGGAGTTATAAGCAGCTGTGAGCTGCCCAGCATGAGTGCTGGGAATCAACTCAGGTCTTCTGGAACAGCAGCAAGTACTCTTAACCACTGAGCCATCACTCCAACCCCAACTGTGAGGACTTTTAAAGAGAAATGAGTGAAAGCATTATGAAATGGAACGGATTAGAATTATACGCTTATACTTCAAATATGCCCCCTTTTAATGTCAATTCTTCTTAAACAAATAATTATAATTTTTTCCCATTAATCAGAGGTTCTAATAATGACATTATTTTTTAAAAGGGTATTTTAAATTGTACAGAAGTCACCCATCTACAATTTTGTATATAAACAAAATAGGGAATGTAAGGAATATGTATTTTCTGGGAGATTTTTAACATGTATTAGAAAGAGTATGTATTTTTTGTTTGTTTGTTTGAGCATGCTGGTATGTTATAGGCACAGAGTTTCCTAAACTGAATTAAAAAAAAGAGAAACTTATTTATTGAAATCTATTGAAATTTTATTCTGGCTGAAGCATTGGGTGAGTTAGGAAAACTCCATTTGTACCATCTGATAATGGAAAACAATCTTGCTAATGACGTGATTGCAACTAGAGAGATCATTTCTCTGTGTTGTATAGAAATTCTTCTGCCACGTGATAGCACATTTTTGCTGTATGTATTTTTCAGTTATTGAAACATGACTCATTTAAGTAACACTTTCAGTTGCTGCTTTGCTCGTAGTATACACAGTGGTTGTATTGAAGGTTTTCTGTAGGCTTTGGTTCTGCTAAACTGACTGAGTGCATCGCTGAGAAAGTTGCACTGCTTCTTTTTGTGGCGTGCTTATTATTTTTTTAAAAAGCCAAACTGGTTATTGATCTCTTATTTCAATAGCATCCATCCTTATTAAAACTGTTAAGTAAAGTCTATTGACTGGAAGATTCAGACATCAGAACAATTACACAAAAGGAGCCACAACATCTTACTGGCTTGGGTTTACTCTATTATTCCATTTTTCTATGTAGCGTTGTGCTTAAATCACAATGAAAAACCAGAAGAAGAATCTCTCTATCGCCGGGCGGTGGTGGCGCACGCCTTTAATCCCAGCACTCGGGAGGCAGAGGCAGGCGGATCTCTGTGAGTTTGAGGCTGGCCTGGGCTACAGAGTGAGTCCCAGGAAAGGCGCAAAGCTACACAGAGAAACCCTGTCTCGAAAAACCAAAAAATAAAAAATAAAAAAAAATCTCTCTATCAAAAAAAAACCCCAACAACAAAAAACAAAACAAACAAACACCCCCCTCCAAAAAAAACAGGGTTCCAAGTGCCCCCAGGTCTTTGGTCAGATCAAGAATAGTCGGAAACAATTCCATTAGACAGACCTTCCTAGAGAGCAGTTATTCCCTGAATAAGGATTGTATTGGACCTGTAACCCGGATTTTGAAATACATTCACAGATTGAAACTTAGAATTTCTATTACAGGACACGGAATACATCCATAGCCCCTCCCATATATTACCTGGTATTAAAATTACTCAGAGCAAATTCAACTTAGTGTTTTAATTTAAATCATGTAACATGCTTGGGGTGTGAATATTACTTTTTATGAATTAGTAATTAAAAATTTCTTCTAAAATATATACTATTGTGACTTTTAATATTCTTCTTTCTGAAGAGAGATAAGTGTAAATCAGCAGAGAAGCAGCTACAGTGTAGCACTCAGCTAGTGATAGGGGGAAGAATGAAGAGAGAAATGAAAAACCTGTGCTAAGACTTCCATCCCTTGGATTTAATTAAAACCTGCTCTTTTTGTTTGCCTTTTTGGCATGGCTGAAGATTAATATTTTTTTCATTTTTCTATAAAATTAAAAATGCCCATTGTTGCTTTTTAGTAGATGGAAAAAAATTTAAACCAGTCTATGAAATCACACTGTAAACCAATAACCAGTTATGTTAAAAGCAAATACCAAGAAACCAGAAGTAAAAAAATCTAAAAGGCTCTTCATTTGACTTCTCTTAGCTGTTGAGAGTATTTCTTGCAAAAGATGACCAAGTCTTTCATTTCCCAAACAGCCAACCATTTACTAAGCACGAAAGGCTTGGGTTATTCAAGCCTGCAGTTAATATACTGGTTCTCATAATTTTATGTCCTGCTTTTGCAGTATGAAGTGCATTGTAGTTGATTCAGCCAATCACTGCATTTCTGCTTAGACTCCTAATACTGGACACAACAGGGATCAGGATAAGAAAAGCTGGTAAGACCCAGTGTTTCCACAGGAAAGTTGAATTTACTGGCATAATTGGAAGTAACCAAGGAAATATTTCATTGTTCTTTAGATTGGTGGAGTTATGCTAACCAAAAAGATTAACAATATTATATAAATATAAACATAGGGAATTTATATTATACATTTAGAAAAATTTAAAGTGATTATCTAGTTCAAAGCCCTTATTTTCATATTATATATATATATATAATAATTCTTTATTGATTCTTCAGGAATTTCACATCATGCACCCCAGTCCCATTCACTTCCTAGTCACTCCATATCTATCCCTCACCCCTGAAGCATTCCCTGCAAAAGAACCCCTCAAAATTAATTAAAAACAAAACAAACAAAAACACCCCACTTCACTACTCAGTCTTTCCCATCTCTCCAACGCTTCTTCATTCGTCCATTGGGAAGTGAGGTGTGTCACGTAGTGTACCCTTTTGTCCAACCAGCCACCCACAAATGTTCATTGCAATGGGTTAGAGGTCTGGTTCAAGGCCTCTGGCAGCACACCATCATCACTGGACCTTCACCAAACTCCTCTCGGATATCCTACTGTTGTCCTGAGTCAGGGGGATCCTGTGGCTATTGTTCTATAGGACCAGTCCCTTCACACACTCCAGCAGGCCATAGATGGGGTACATGTTAGGGTGGGGCAATCCAAGACCCAGGATGTAGGTCTGGGTGATAGCTGAAATGGTCAGTCCAGACCACTGGGACTGCCCCCCTCAGGCGAGGGGCAGAGCCAGCTTTCCTAGGCCCATGCCAATGTTGCGCTCATGTCTCGAGACCCTCGAGCAAGACCACCACAGAGCTGATATCCGATGCAAAACACACGTGGGCTTGATCCATGTCCAATGCTTGACACAGTGGGTGGAGGAGGATGGCCTCACTTAACAGCTAACAGATGGCCCTTCTTGCAGTACACAAGCTCCACCTGGCAGGAGCTACCTGCTTATCTCAGTTCAGTCAGACACCGGGGGCTTCCACATCCCAGTCGGGGGCTTCCATATTCCTGTCTCCAGGGCCTGGAACATCTCCCGGGACCACTGTGATCCCAGCTCCCAGCATGTCCACTGGCTACCTGCCATAGGCACTGTCTGTTACCACAGATCACACCACAGACCAAGCACACCTCAGAAAAAGAACATACAGAGTCACACAGAGACAAGGACAAACAAAGATACACAGAAACTTACTGGCCGGCTAGGAACCCCTCGGATCAGGGTCTGGGGGTCACGGGGGATCCTGGATGAGGCCTCAAATGTTGTGCCCATGTCAGAGACCCCCCCCCCAAGCAAGACCACCACAGAGCCGATATCCAATGCAAAACACAAAGGGGCTTATTGATAACAAGCAAGCCTGGGCTTGGTCTGTGTCCAACACTTGACACAGCGGGTGGAGGATGGCCCTGAGCTATCACGGTAAGGGGTTTTTAAAGGGAAAAACTGCAAGCAGGGTGGTACAAGCCTTTGCATCATGTGATTGGGTGATGGTGTGTAACCTTTGAATTTACTGGTTGGGGGCTACAGCTATCATTTTTGGGCAGGCCTGGACAAGTCCCGGGCTTTGTCCTTGAGCTGTCATGGAGGCTGGCTGGCCTTGCACATACTGACTGTGGGGGCTGGCTCAGTGGCCCAGTCTCTGTCCTTGGGCTGCCATGGAGGCTGGCTGGCCTAGCACATTCACATTGACCCATGCATGTAGCTCTAAGTTGGTAAGGGATCCCAGACAGTAAACAACTGGCTGAACCTTGAGCAGTCAGAGTATGTGCAGAAAGGGAGCTACTGCAAGGACTATGTCTTTTGTTCATGCTCAAGTCTCAGGAACCTGAAATTGAGGCCTGATCTCTGAGAGAAGACTGAGAAGTCTGTTATGGCATCTGCTTGGTCCTTTCACCAACAGGATCAGCTCTCCCACACCCAAGGTGAGGGATGGGACCATCTCTTCTAAGTCTAGGGCCAGGCGGTGGGAAGACAGCTCTCCCATGAAGGGTAGGACCAGGTCTCCTGCTGCAGTGTCCAGTGAGGGGCCAAGCCAGCCATCTCATGGCCAGTGAAGGATGGACCAGATCAGTACGGCCCTCGGATTTCAATAGGCATGGTTCCTAAGGCTTCTTGTGGTAACACAGGCCATGCCCATCAACATAGACCCCAGATGCAGTGGGACTACAGATTTAGACATACTGTCAATAACACCTCTGGCCTCGAAGTTACCATGGCCCCAGTGGCAGTGCAGGTCACCCAGATCAGTATGGTGACAACGTGTCCCTCAGACACCAACATGGCCACCCACAGGTTTCTACTGAGACCCTGAGCATCTATGTGACCTTTGGTGGTGGCAACATGGACCATGAACATCAACACAGACTCTGACTGTGGTAGGACCACGGCACCAGACATGGTGCTCCGCAGCAGCCCAGGCTTAGATGTCACCATGGACCTAAGTGGCAGCACAAACCACTCAGATTGGCATGGTCCCAGTGGCAATGTGGCCCTTGGACACCAACATGGCCCCAGGTGGCAGCCCAGACGCTTGGCATCAGCATCAAAGCCCTTATTTTCTAAATAAGGACACTGAGCACCCCTCACACACTGTTGTTAAACTGGGGGGGGGGGCAGTAATACATTTTCATACCTCCTGACACGTGATAGTAAGAGGCACCTCCACCCCCACTCTGCAGAAACAGACACTTCTCTGTTATTTCTAAGCATTTGTAGAAAGCCCCAGATGCCAAGCTTTGTCATGGTTTAAAAATCTATTCTCCAGATACAGTGACAAGGCCAACAGAAGCAATTGCCACTGAAAACAGTTGTTATTCATAGTTTTCAAGAGGAGACACAAAGGCACCAATCAGGGCCATAAGGCAGGCACCGAGGACAGCCATATAGGAGAGGGAGTGTGGACGGCTGCAGCCTGAGCCTGCTTTGTGCTTCCTATGGGGATAAAATGGGTAAGGCAGAGATAACAGGCTTCAGGTTGGCTAGTTTGACTCATTTTAGTGGGTTCTACAGTATAGGTCCTATCTCATGTTGTCTGGTATGTGATCCTCTAGTGATGAGGACAGGGAATTTTGATCCAAGTGCAAGAGTCTGTTAGCAGAGAAGGCTCTGGATTCGCTAGTGCAAATGAAAGATGAGCTCACAGGCCAGTCACTGGCTGCCTCTAAGTGTGGGTTAACTTTGGGTGACTAAATGGTTTCTCAGTCAGCAAGACCCTAAACGAAAGTCCAGTGGAGGAGAGGGATGAGGTATGGGTCTTTAGTAGTGAAAATACATGTAGAGGTATTTAGCCTGTAAGCTCAGAACTACTAAGTAGTTAGTAGTTATATCAACTCACCATGAACAGCCTTCCCCTGAGGTCCTCTCATGTGGTTAGCTTTGAACATAAATTGTTAAAGGCTCTCAGGAGCTTGATAGTCAAAACACAATTGAACTATGGTTAGTTCAAGGACTTGATGCTGCTTTTATTTGCCACAATAACTCCCATTTTCTTCTGATACCAAATGTAGACATTTTGTAAGGATGCCAAGATTTCCCACAATATTTCCCATAATAGGGATGGGGGTTCTCAAGAAGCAGCAAGAATTGAGAGTGACAGCTCCTACTAGGATGGGTAAGTGCTTTGTAAATGGCATGCCATGAGGCTGTAAGGATAATGAACCCAACATGTGTCTTAAGATTATATATATCCTATCAGACAACTCCACCCAGTGTCGACACTGATATGGGGGGAGGACTGAGCATCTCAGCAATATAACCCAAGAAGAAGGAATTGGTTAATATCTATATATCTGTGTAACTATATATCGATATATATATATATCATTCTCTAAGTTTGATAGCAGTAACATAGAGACAGCTGAGTCCCCAGAAATGCTCTGTGGCTCTGTTATACCATTATTCTGGAATTCAGCAGAAGAAACATTTCAGATAACTGCTTTCTCTGCTCCATGGCCATCAGGGCTCCTAGTTACCCATTGCTGGTTGTTATGATTGAGGTACCTGCTTAAGAGATAGCTGGAAGTTGTCTTTCTTTTGAAGAAGACAGACTTAGAGGAATATTTTATGATCCCTTAGATGTGGACTTGTTATGAATATATAAAAGCCACTGAACAATATCAAGCCTTTTCAAAATCTCCATTTCCTTGATTCACACGAATGGCAGGTAGTTAAAAGGCTGCTCAGAAAAATAGTGTAAGGAAGGGCTAAGAGAACTCCTGCTTTATCTGTTGCTTAAAAAGCATTACTTCAGGTTCATAATATGACCCAATAAGCTGGCAATCATTAGCTTTCTTCTACCTTCTATCTACATTTTCCTTTCTGCTAGTGTCTTTAGAAACTCTTCATAATGAAGAAACAATAACAACAGCCTCTCCAAACTCAACAAAAACCAACCCCCAAACACTCAGCTTACCTTTTCATTCAAAACATAAGATTCCTACCTAATTTGAAATTTCTGCCAATAATTTCACCAGAATGTGCCAAAGAAGAGAATATTTTTAGTTCTATGAACTAAACAGCAGATACAGATCTGTGATTGAAGATAAACAATCTGTCAGCTAAATATTTAAAAATAAGGAGTCCTTTGCTCCTAATATGCAGTATTATTTCTGAAGTTCAGATCATTTCCTTGGGAGGTTGTTGTGGACTCCACCATCCCACCCTCACCCACTTAGTGGACAGTTAACTAGATTCTTTAAAATGCAGTTAACCTTTTCAACTTGGGACCGGATTTTGTAGAGGGTAACATCGCCCAAGGAACCTCCCCCTGAAAGACAGTTTACAGTGGCCTCTTGTCCTGACTCTGGCTCTTCCAGGGCCTGTATCACGTTTCTTGTTAGAGGGTGTATTTGGGAGGAGGCATTTAAAGCTCCAGAACCAAGTTCTTTCTCCTCACCACTCTCACTGTCTTGATACAGAAGATAGATCTTTGAAATGGTCCGTTCATTTGGCACATCATTCTAAACCCCTTATCCATGTTGTCATGTGACTTGATGTTGCACTCTGCAGAGTCAATTGACACCTTCTGGTTTGTTTGATAAAATGGATCATTGATTAAATAATACAATTGGGGTACTTCTTTACCAATGATAAAATAGACGTTCTTCTCTAGTTTTGTCTAATTTAAATTGCAAAGGAGCTATACTCGAGAGATTTCTTCCATTTTCTTCCCTGCTTTAATGAGAGCTCAAAACAATATAAAAGAAAACTAGGACAAATTTTGAGAAGTTTTCTATAGAATTGTGGAAATACACAAAGTTATGTAAATCATTGTCAATTAATCCCTTTTTCTTTGAAGACATCTCCAGCCTTCCACTTCATTTAAAAATAGTTTTAAACTCTCTCATGGGAAATCAGGCATATTTTACTAGGATCTTTGGTCTCAAGAGTCTTCTAACATGGTATTTGGTTTAATCTGAGCTGTGTGGGTTGTGGGTGCTCTTTGCTTCACAAGTCCTTGCCTGGAAAGTTAGATGCTCCTGCCTTGAGGATAGGCTTTGTTCAGTTCTGAGTCTCTGGCCTGGGGTTCTGACCTGGTCTTGCAGTTTCCAATGCATCCTTGTTGCCACAGCTCCACTCACGCAGGCTCTTACTATGTGCCTGGTTTTCACTCAGTTCATGGGCAGCAGTCTGAAGTGCCACCTCTGTAAGCCTACCTTTGTTTCCAGCTTAGTTTCTCATAGGCAGCAGCAGCTGTTTGAAATTGTCTCTTTTCCAGTGAGAAGAATGGCTGAGGTTAGGAATCCGAGAACAGTCTGAAGTGTGCAGTTGTTCTTGGAGGACTTGGGAGCCTGGTCACAGCCTGCTGCATTCACTGCTTCTTAGAGGAACAGAAACATTTTACCACCAGCTTCCAGGTTGCTTTGTGTATCCTCAGGTATAGCTGAATGTTGAATAGTGACCAATAGAGATCTGGTGAATCTCAGCTATTTGGGCAGTCAAAGTACTAAGATAGAAATTTCAAGGTCTGTCAAAACTATAGAATGAGTTTAAAGACAGTCTTGGAAACTTGTGGAGACCTTTTCTCAAAATAGTAAGTAAAAAAGGATCTGAAGACATAGCTCAGTGGTAGAGTCATGCCTGTCTAGCAAGCAAGGGTCCTAGGTTCAACCCTAGTAACAAGCAGGCAAACAAACAAACAAAATATTCACTTTGTGTGTGTGTGTGTGTGTGTGTGTGTGTGTGTGTGTGTGTGTGTGTGTGTGTGTCTAGGCATGTAACCCTAGGCAGGTACTCTAATCACTCCATGTCTTAGATCTTTCATCTGCAAAAATAGAAGAAATATTATAGTAAAGCCCCTTTCATCACACTAAGTAACTTTCCTCTGAAGAATTTAATCAGGTGTCCGGCAAGGGTGTGTGTCTGTGAGGCTGGGGCAGGGAGAGCTTCTGGGTCAAACAGCATGGGGACTCTACCTCTGGGGTTGTCGTCACTTGCTCTCCGGGTTCTTATCTTCTGAAGAACACAGTTTGAAGTGTGCAGTTGTTTTCTGAGGACTTGGAGCTGATCACAGCCTGGTGCATCCATTCCTTCTGAGAGGAACAGAAATATACTTTACCGCTGAAGGCCTCTCGCTCGCCTTGGGTGTCCACAAGCATGGCTGTAAGAAATAGACTGAATAAAGAGTAACCAAGAGTAGAGATTTTCTTTTTATTCATCATTGACTAGTTCTTTCTTTTTCTACTCTGCTTTCTTTGCTCTGGTTTTGGAGCATTAATTATTTTCTTTGCTTTGTCTTTGGAGCATTAATTATTATGTCTATTAGAACAACCCAGCCTTCTCTGGTATGTAGCACTGTTCTTTCTTATTCATCGTATTTAGTTTTTTTATTCCTTGATTTTTTTTTTCTGAAAGACCAGAATATTATAGTAGAAGTTCTGTTTGAGAAACATTGCAGAGTCAAATTAAACATTTAAAGCACAGGAAAAATATTAGTCATAATATTAGTTGTCACAATTGTAATCATGTGGAATCAATAATCAACAGATATTATTAGTGATAATAATTAACATTGTTCCTCATAATAGTAATAATAACACCATAATGCTTACAACATGCCTGACATTAATCATATTTATTAATTCATTTGCTAGTCTCAACAATCCTTGGCAATATTGCTATATTTTGGTGAATAAACTGAATGTGAGGACATTGTGTCAATATCTCTATTTATATGAATACATTCAGCTTGAAAAGTCACGTTCTTTCCTCCTATAAACATACAAGTAAAGCCAGCTGGGACATAAATGTTAGCTTCCTCATCTCTTCACACAAGGCTGATGTTAACGCTCACGGTAAATATCTTCAGACATGTATTGTTCACTTACTTCCCTGGCTTCAGGACTTGCAGATTTGGGCTAAGAGGGCTCAGGTCTGAATACAGTGCTTACACTTCCAGTTGACTGATGACCCTGTTGGCTTGTTTGGGATAGATGCAGGAGTATGGTGCACGTAACAGCATTTGATGGTGTGTGATACTGCTTGGAAGGCTAGGCCAGGAGGATACATTTCAAGGTCAGCCTGGGTACACAGAGATACCCTGATTCAAAAGCAAAAAGAAAAAGAATGTGATTTAATGACTAGTTATAAAGCCAAACAGCATCCACTCCAAGTCAAAGGAAGGCAGTAACTCGCTGTGCTTATTTCGACATGTTTTTGCCGAGCTAGAATTGATTTCTTTTTTCTTTTTAAATCTTGCCTAATAGGAAATGGATTGAAATTTAGAGTCATAGAAACGATTCCATGGGCAATCATTTGCCTTTTTTCCCCAAGAAGAAGCCAACTCTTCTTGGAGACTTTGTGCAATTGATCCCAATCAGGCTGCAGTCGTCTCTCCCTGCTCCTGTTTTTTTTTTTTTTTTTTTTTTTTTTCCTTTGCTGAGAAATCTCTGTGAAAAATAAGCGCATATGAGAGGACACAATGACATCTGCCTTCCTGCCTGTGGTTCCATACGCGATACTTCTGTGGGATGCAGTTGTCCTGATACTGGTAGGCAGGGAAATCCATTTTTTGTTATTGAAAATAGCTTTTCTTCCTTTATCGCAAATGACATTTGTGTGTCACAGGAAAGTAGACGCTTGGAGTGAAGGAAGTGTCCGGATAAATTTAGCTTTTGTCTTTCTTCTGATCTCCGTTTGGATATTGTTTCCAAGATGAGCACCATTCAACCCTCAAGACCAAGGAGGTTTGGGAAGGGGTGGGAGAGGGCACAGGTGCATAGCACAGTGGACAGCAGGTACAGGGCAGTCAAGGGCTGGCTTTGTCTGTCTCCCCAGGAGGCCATTCATCCCCTCCCTACCTTGCACCCCCTTGGTTTTCTGGTCATGCTGTGTGATAAATAGTAAGATCAAGACACCAGACACCAGCGTTCTGGCCACAGCTCAACCTGATAAATTATTACTCTACGTGTGCTGTTTCTTACCCTCCTGCTGTTTCGAGATCATTTCTTGTGCTTTTTGGTAGTTATTACACACAGAAAACAAAAATCAACTTGGATTTTAATAGACTGTGCATAATGTGTCTGCATGTATACATGTGTATGTACACATGTGTTTATATGCATATGCAAACATGTATCTACACATGTACATGCATTATATATATGTATATACACAAACTGAATCATTGACTTAGGTGCTAAGGAATTGAATAGAAGCAAATTTTCAGGGCTCTGAAGTTCTGAAATACACAACAGCTTGTCAGCCATTGACAACAAAATGTTCAGCAAAAATCCAGAAGTTCTCAGTATATATTTGTGTGTTCCACTATTATTAAGAAAGTGAAATGACTGATAGAGCCAGGAAGGATATGTTTCTTGTGTCAGGTAATCTTAGGCTGAGGATGTGTCTTAGTTACAGTTCTATTGCTGTGAAGAGACACCATGACCAAAGCAACTCTTACAAACTAACTGGGGGCTGGCTTATAGTATCAGAAGGTAAGTCCATTATCATCATAGCAGGAAGCATGGCAGCACATGGGCAGACATGGTAGCTGAGAGCTTTACGTCCTGACTCTCAGTCAGGAAAGCAGAAAGAGAGAGGCGCTGGGTCTGGCAAAGTCCTTTGAAATCTCAAAGCCCACCTCCAACAACACACCCGCTCCAACAAGGCCACACCTCCCGATCATTCCAAGCAGCTCACCAATCGGGGCTAGGTATGCAAACGATGCGCCTTTTGAGGCCATTCTCATTCAAACTCCCTTAGGACAGACATATTTGTGGCTCAGTGATGAGCTGGTGATTGACCAGTTAGCAAAAAGCCGTCTCATATACAGCTTTATATCACAGAATCCACGTGTTTGTCACACAGTTGACGGAAACAGAATTCACACTTCTAGCCCACCGTTGTTTTAGTGGCGACTCTGGAGACGGGCTAGTGCTAATTATTTTATCGACTGTATTTGAGTGCAATCTTTGCAGCACGGAGGCTCAGAGACGATTCTGAAGGAACAGATTTGCTTAATATCTATAGATTTATAGGATTTCACTGGAACTTCGGTCTGCCAACAGAAACCTTTATGAAATGTGTTTTTATGTCTAATTTAAATATAGCATCCTGGAAATTCACCCAGGTACAATGGAATGGACAGAAACATCATTTGAATGAAAAAAAAAAAGGTGGGCCTATGAGAAAGAACCTTCTAGAGACTTGATAACCATTTTTATTTGAAGAGTCCTTGCAGCTAATGTTCATATCCAACAACCCCCATAGGCATGTAGGATATTCATCATTTTCCAGTGGGAAGCCTGGGGTTTGGGGAGGGTAAATGACCAAGGCTGCAGAGTGAGGAAGTGTGCAGACAGGTTCTAGAGTTCAGCAGTTTCTCCCAGTCTCAGCTTGGCCCTCTGAAAGGAACAATTGCACACTTATTCTTCACTAATGGCTTTATAATCAACTTCACATACAGTGTTTCCTTTAATATTCACAACTACCTAGCAAGGGTAAAGTTATTCTCATGGTACAGATTAAACAAACAAACAAACAAACAAAAAACCAGAACAAATCAAAAGGCTGAGGGGCTGGAGAGATGAATGAGCAGTTAAGGATACACAGAATAGTACCTGGCTTTGATTCCCAGCACCCACATGGTGTCTCACACTGTCTTAACTCCAGTTCCAGGAGGTTCGGTGTTCTCTTCTGGCCTCTGAGGTCACCAGGCATACACATGGTACGTGGATATAAATGCAGCCAAAGCCCCCATACACATAAAATAATAAAATAAATTAAAAAACCAGGTGACACTTTCTACTAAAAAGGGAAAGGCCATGCTGAGACACAACAAAGAACCAGGACATAAAAACAAGACCTGGTGATAGCAGCTGTGGTCACCGCGTTTGTCTGTCTGAATCAAACAGCTTGCCCTGTGGCGCACAGCCATAGCTGGGGTTACTCCTGCTGTCTGTGCCTTGGCTCTTGCTGGGCTGTGTCTCTGGCACCCCTGCCCACAGCTCCACTAGCCTTTTGGCCCTTGTCATCCCCTGGAGCACAGACTAAGCCAAGAGCCACTTTCAATTTCTCAGTACCCACTCTCACTTGAACTCCATTTCCACCTTGGCAAGATTTGTGAAGGGCCAGGCAGGACCAAAGTCAGACTGGTGGTGAGCTGGTAGAGTGTATCGAAGCTGTAAACCCTGACAACAAAACCGGCTGCTCAGCACTGATGAGCTCTCATGAAGGGTGAGAAGGTCATCTCTGGGGAGAAAGCCTGGCCCTTGCCAGGACCCAGCTGGTGGCCAGGTCAGCTCACTCTGTTTATACTTAACTGAGCCAGATCTATGCTAAGTTCTTCTTCTTAGTCCTGCTCAAGGTTGTGGTTTTCACTGTTTGTTTAGAACAAGAAAGCAAACCAGCCTGTTCTCTTTTGCCCTCTGACACCACACTGACCAACACGCATAGAGTTCTTGTCATAATCCAGTGTGAGAGTTAGTGTGTGCACACACAGTCTGTGAGCCGAATCAGCCCCACAGATGTAGGTGATGCTTTTCTTTTTGTTCCCATTGTCTGGATTTTCAGATAAAACCTCACTATGTGCTCAAGCTGGCCTGCACCACCCCATCCTCCTCCCTCAGCTTCCTGAGTACCTGGAGTATAGACCTGTACTACCACATCACTTGTATGATATTCTTTAAACAAAACAGAGCAAACTAAATTGATGGTCACTTTGGAAAATTTAGATTTCAGGTTTAATCTGGATTTCTATGTTTCCTTTGAAATGTCGGTGTGCAACATCTGAACTTGTTTTCCCTTATGACACAGTAGTTGAAGCAGAGTGGATTCAGCCTACTTTAGCCAAACCATTCTCTCCCTAATTCCTCAAACCCAAACATCTTACTGACTATCTGACAGAAGATCTGTTTTGGTTTGCTTGGACCACCGTGACAACATGCCAGAGATCAGGTGCCTTAGAAAACACAACTCTATGCTGAGCAGTTCTGTGTGTAGGAAGTCTGAGGTCAGTGCCAGAGCAGCTAGCTTCTGGATTTCATTCCACCCTACAGAGGACAGATTTGCTGTTGTCCTGACTGTGGGAAGGGTGGATCTGGATCCCTCCCTCCCTCCCTCCCTCCCTCCCTCCCTCCCTCCCTCCCTTCTTCCCTCCTTCCCTCCTTCCCTCCCACTACTTCTCTCTGTTCTCTACTCCTGACCTGAGCAGTAGCTTTGAAGATGCCCAAAAACAATCTAGAAAATGCAACAAAAAGTCATAAAACTCAGCATAGACTTGAGGCTGGGGACTGAGCTAGAATGTCAGAAAATTAATGTAAACAGGGATAGAAACACGAGTCCTTGGGCAGAAGACTAAGTATATTTGAAATAACTCCTTTCCACTCCCCTCTCATGTCTAACATACATGCACACATACACACACACTCAAAACACACACAGATGCACACAAACACACACTCAAAACACACACACACTCATATACTCACACATACCCTCAAAACACACACAGATGCACACACACTTTCACACACATATATGCACACATGTACACTCAAAACACACACACAGATGCACACACACACACACACACACTCATACCCATACACACACACCCACACACTTTCATACAAACACACTAAGACACACTCATGCATACACACCATACAAAAGAAAAGCAGAAAGGAAGGGAGGGAGGGAGGGAGGGAGGGAGGGAGGGAGGGAGGGAGGAAGGAAGGAAGGAAGGAAGGAAGGAAGGAAGGAAGGAAGGAAGGAAGGAAGGAAGGAAGGAAGGGTGCAAAATTCCTTAACCATGTAAAAGAAGGGCAGGCTCATTCATGAAAAACACACCATTACCCATTTCTACATTTTTCCTTCCTCATGTTTTGTTGTAAGTCGATTCAGTCCCAAGCTTCTTTCAAAATGGCCCCCAGCACAGGAGAGAATGTATTTTAAGCTTTCTCTCACTCTGAATTAACATATATGTATGTATATATATTGTTCCTTTTTTGAAATAGTATTTTTAAATAGAAAATTTAGGAAAGAAGAAATGGTATAGAAAATTATTATTGGAAAAAAACCTGCAAAAATATCTGAATCGTGCGCTAGCTTGCTGGTGAAATGTGATTTCCCATAGCAGATTGGCTCTGGGATTCTGGGGGAAGGTGTACTGGATGGATTCTAAAAAGCACACATGCTACTCCATGTGGTGCAGCAGCTGCTAAGGTAATGATGCATTTTTAGTGAAAAAAATACCATAAATAAACATACAAAAAATCATATGAAATTCTCTCCAACGAAGCACAAAATTTGGCAGTAAGTTAAGAATCTAAAAAAAAGTTATAACCGATAAGAAAATGCACCAGTGCAACCATTTCCAAATCTTATTTCTACCTACATATTTACTCACATATTTATATAACACATATCACTATTATATTTACCTTTCCAATATGCCCACACTTTCATCCCACAATTTCCAATGTTAATATAGTCCCGAGGTACGGAAGACTCATCATTAAATGGCCTTGCTTCTACATGAAGGTACCCTGGAATACATTAACTAATTACATGGCCAAGTATTTTTTTTGTTGCTGTTGTTAAACTAAATTAAATGAAGTCCTCACTCTTTTTTCTGAATAATAACTATAAAGCATTATTGGGAAATAAAGGTATTGTCCAGGCTTGCGGGCACACTCTTGCAATCCAATCTGTAGTTGGGAGGCAGAGGCGTGGTGGTTACTGCTAGTTTGTAGTTGGTCTTGTCTACATAGCAAGACTCAGTCTCAAAAACAGTAACAAAAGAGATTTTTTAAAATAAAACCAATCTGATTATCAATTATTTATAATTTCTATTCCAAAGGCCCGAGTGTTTTATATGCACAAAGACTGATTCTCTGAACCAAGACTTCTTTACCTGCAGTCAAGTCTGCAATTTATTCAAAAAACAGTTCTAAACCACACTTGGTGTGGAAGAGTAGACAGAAAACATGGAACAAGCTGGTCGAATACAGGCTCAGGAAAGGATCTCATCACTTCAGAGTCACAAGAATTAACCTACTAATGTTGAACTGAAGTTGGTTAACAGGGAGCCTCAGCAAGGTGAGCAGAGCAAATCAGGAGACATTTGGAAGCACACGTCAGTCAGTTCATAGAATGTGGGTGTGCAGGAAGAGGGCTGTTTGAGCTGGTGATCTGTAGCGTCTGAGGTCAGAACTGTTTTATCTCTCTCTAAGGTACTTACTCACAATTAAGGGATGGTATTTTACCTCTATCAGACATGTAGAAAACCTTTTCTCCCATTCCGTAGGTTATGTTTTCACTATCTTGAAGGGTTTTTGATGTACAAACTTTTTGAATACCAAAGAAGCTCAGTTTCTTCATTTCTTTGGTTGCCTGTGGTTGGGGACTCAGCAGATTTTTCCACTATATTTTCTTTTAAGAGTTTTAAACATTTAAGTCTCACGTTTAGATATTCAATCTACTTTAGACTGCTGAGCAGATAGAGGAACTTGTCGCCAAGCCCTAAATACTTTATTTTTTTCTGTTATTCTTATAAATAAAGTTGTTTTCTTACTTAAAAAGGGGGGCTTTACAAAACTCCAAGGAAACCTGTGCCTTTTTATAGCATAATACAAATTCTAGCTTATGATCTGCATTCATTATTCAGAATTTTAATTTTTAAAAATTATTATTATTATTTTTTTAATTAAAAGGAGGCAGGCCCACCCGCAACCCCCTTTCTTCCAACATGGATTCTGTAGGCCTCTGTGTTGTCCTGTGTGGCTATTCATCTCAGAAGGGGACCAACCACCTTCATGGTTCTGTTGCTTCTTGGTGCTTTTCTGGAGGCTCCTCTGTTTTGATGGGAATGCTACTCTGCCTTTTTTCCTGGGTTTGCTATTCTGATCACACTTTGTTTGCCCCATTGTCTGGCCCCAAACTCTCCCCAAGGAGTTCACTTTCTCTGGACACTAGTGGTGGCTGAATGAGGCACTGAAAAACCTTGGTCAGGATCATCCTGATCCGTGGCAGCTAACAGCTCAGGGGAGGGCCTCAGACTGCCTCAATAGCCTTTCTTCCTCTAATGAAGCTTCCTCAGAACTTACTAGTGATGTAAGCAAGGTGTTTAGGAATTATGCTAGCCCTCAGAGAGCAGTGCACCCCATCTTTTTTGCTTTATAGTCATTAACATATTCTAATTTCTTGTCAAGAAAGACCATGTCACATGCCACTGACAAAAATTTTGCCAGTCTTCCATAACTTTCCCTCAGGTTTAAAAAGCTTGATTTGATCCCAAGCCTTTCTGCTGGACCTCATGCAGGCCAATAGTGGATGATCTGGCTTGGGTGTTTAGTGTCCTCATACCAGAAGACTGCGACTTTGTAGTTGGTGTCTCAGTTCCCTCCTAGTCTACAGTTTGTAGTTGAGATGATTGTGTGGATTGGATCCCACAAGCCTTGGTGTGCAGAGTATTACTGCTAGAGGAGCTGAGGTGGGAGGCCAGGTACACAAAATGAAAAAATTAAAAACTTTTAATGATGTGTATAGGTGTGCGTTTGAGTGTGGCTTTGTACATGTGAGTTCAGGTGCTTGATGAGGCCAAAAGATGGCTTCAGATCCTCTGGAGCTAGAGTTATGGGCTGTTGTGTGATGGCCAATGTAGGAGCTGGGAACTGAGTCCTTGTCTTCTGCAAGAGCTGTACGTGCTTTCAGCCAGTGAGACGTCTCTCCTGCCACATCCCAGATGACCTTTTTGACATATTGAAAGTTTAACTTCTCAGTTCTTTAACAAAGATTATGAAATATGTTGGGTTAAAAATCTTACTCAGATCTTTTACCAAAATTTGTATATGCTGGGTCTAGGGATGCTGCCTTTCCAGAGGGCAAGGATTCAATTCCCTGTATCTACAGGGTAGTTCACAACTCTACCTTCAGTTCCAGGGGATTCATTGCCCTTCTCTGGCATCTGTGGGTACTTTGCACACATGCTGCACAGACACATGCAGGCAAAACACCCATAGACATCAAATTTTAAAAAGTTGCTCATGAATCTAGCTTGTCATTAGTGTGTGTGTGTGTGTGTGTGTGTGTGTGTGTGTGTGTGTGTGTGTAACTCATTGTGTACAAGGGCAATCCACCAACTTTAGACATTGCTAGGGGGATGCTTGTTAAAAGGAGGAATGGCGAGTGAGTGTCAGAAAAAGCCGAAATGCGTGGTTGGGAGAGGTGGGGATAAAAGAGAAAAGTAAATTATACTTGGCACCATCTCGGGCCCTCTCTTCACTCCCTATCTCTTTTCTCTCATCTTGACTTTTCTAGTCTCTCCCCTCTGTTCTATTCTCTCCTCTCCTTCCCTCCTTCCCTTTGTTCCTTCTCTTTTTGTCTTTCTTTCAAAGGTTCTTTCAAACCTGCTATCAGCTTGCATGGCCCCCAAATCAGAATTATAAAAAGAAAGCCATAGTCTATCAGAGGCATGAGTGTGCATGCAGACACACGCACAGGGCAAAATTCTTACACTGGTTCTGCATTTTTTTTGTTTTGTTTTGTTTTGTTTTTCGAGACAGGGTTTCTCTGTGTAGCTTTGGGCCTTTCCTGGATTGGTTCTGCAGTTTTTAAGTAGTTCTAACTCTGGAGGCTTCAACTTCCTATGATTTTTTTTTTTTTGTGTGTGTGCAATTATAATGGGGTTGCAAAGTGAGATAAACTTGTCTTCCACAGAACAAAATGCTATTTCCAATCATGGACTAAATATCCAAGACCTAGTGCATAAACATTCTCTATTTATTGTGTACTAACTATTATGCAGTGGGAAATATTTTCACTGTGGCAGCATGATATAGAAAACAGAAAATATTCATCATAATGTGTTCAAATGTAGATCTCTTGGCTTTCTGTTTTTTTCTTTTAATGAATCCAATTTCATTTCTTAAATGTGGGTATTATGGCATTTATTCTTTGAAAACCTCATAGCCCCCAGGTCTCACCTCTAGAGAATTTAATTAGTCTGAGTTGGACCCAAACACTAGGGTTTGTAAAATGTTCCCTGGGTTATTTTTATGTGTCTTGGAATTTGAGCATCAACCTTGAGGTCAATTGTACCATGAGCTGAATTCAATATTGAACAATAGCATGTATGATCCAAGTCTTAAGGTGCATCTTTCCCTTATTCCTCTATCCCTCCCCCAGTGTTCATTTGTAATCTATTTATTGTGATTCAAACTTTAAACTGGGGAAGATCATTAATCATAGATATAATTTAGTGACAGCAGGGTCATGTCCCACTAACTAAGTACACCTTGTTTGCCTCAAAATGCTAATCGCTTTTCTGCAACATTAATGAGGGACAATTGATATGGAACCTAACAATCATATATGGTCTGCTTAGTGTTTTATTGAAATAAAGCACTTTATTAGGTAATGGCAAATGCAGCAATAATTATGTAAAAGCATGAATCACCTAACACTATTCTTATCAAACTTTGACACCAAGGGAGAAGATGGAAATTTCAATGATTTTCAGTATTTTCTGGAGAAAAGATGATAATTATGGAAGGCATTTCTTTTGCATCTTCTCAGAAACAAGGAATTTCATACTCAGAGAGAGAGAGGGAGAGAGAGAGAGAGAGAGAGAGAGAGAGAGAGAGAGAGAGAGAGAGAGAGAGACTAGAGACTAGTGTTTTAATCTCTTCTGTTTTCAGCTCTGCGGTGTCAGATCCCCATTTTTTTATGCAACTGTATCAAAGTATTCATTTAAAATTGCATGCTTGAAAAGTCTTCAAATTCTCAAGTCAAGTGGCCAGCACATAGTAATTCTGTGTTCAAAGATACTTTATTTGACTTCCCCCTTAGAACAACTGACACATTAAAAAATACTCATATCAGAATGCCCTTTGGGCAATTATGAGGAATTTTTTTTCAAACATGTTTTACTTTTGGAGACAGTACTATACTTTTAAATTTAGTCCCACTTAGCCTAATTGTCTCTACTGGTACTTATTTCAACCTCTTGGAAATGGTGTTGAAGTTTTTATATGCTCTACAAGAATTGTTTAATTATTACAATGGTCAGGGCCTTGGTACATTTCAATTCCAAGAAATATGATTGCCTTTAAGAAGACAGCAACAAAATACATTGATTTAGTTCATCTTCAGAGATCAATTGATAAGTAATAGATGATAAAAAAAAACCATTTGAGAGTAGGTGAAAGGGTTAGGTCATAATTTATTGAGAAATTTCCTATTTTCAGACCACAGTGAACTTAGTTTTACTTGTAGAAATAGCTTTGAGTAGGCATCTCTTCATTAGTTGATGACAGAGTGTGTGTGTGTAATTAGTTATTGAGTAGATTATGAACTTTTCTTGAGCAAGGACTACATTTTATTAATCCGTTTATTCCCAGTGCCAAGTGCAGAGCCTGGCACATGTTTGTAAGTATTCAATAGAAGCTTATTAAATTATTTACAATGAAGTGAAAAAACAGGCAATTGCAGCGAAGTGTAATATTCATTCTTTAAGACACTTCTTGCCTGCTGTGGGAAAAATGTAATAGTCTAAATTAAAATGATCCAAAAGGAAAAGATGTATTTCTAATTTATTATCATGATATTTGGTACTTTAGGGAAGCTACGAAGATTAGTATATGCTTGCAGTGTGTTCAGTCGCATAATAAATGGTTGTCTAAATATAAGAAGTTTAGATGGATGATTAGACTGCATTTTGCTGAGTTGATTAAGTACATAGGGGAATTTTAAGGAGAGGATGGAGTCAAACAAATGGGGAGGAAGAGATGCGCTCTCTGGAGTCCTCTAAATGATGCCTGTGTTTGAAAGGCCGGTTTCAAATAAGACAAGAGCATTCTTTGAGCTCCACAGGATGCCTCTGTCAGCTGCTGTTGAAAACCGGTTAAAACTCAGGGATCAATCTGGTGTTTTTAAGCTCTCGTTTGAATGAAGCTATTTATTTCTGAGTGTATTTCATCATCTTCACTAAAGACTAGAACTTGTGGGGGCAGCTTTCACTATCTTTTTTAGATAGGCTTTAAAATGACCTGGGTGTCTTACAGGAAGTGTTCACTCTGTGTTTTGACGTCAGTGACTTGGGCTTACACATGTGCACACAATGCAAAAAAAAAAAAAAAAAAGGCTCCTGCAAGAGAGACCCCATGTTCATGATGTTCAGAAGGGAGCTAGGACTGTGGTTTAAGCAAGACTTGTGGTATATAAGGATATTTAATGCTTTATGAGCTGGCTTTTTGGAGACCATTACCTATGGTGGGATACTTTGTACAGCCTTGATGCAGTGGGGAGGGGCTTGGACCTGCCTCAACTGAATGTACCAGGCTTTGCTGACTCCCCATGGGAGGCCGTACCTTTTTGGAGGTGGGAATAGGAGGTGGGATTGGGAGGGGAAGGCTTGCAGGGGGGTGGGAGGAGGAAAGAGAGGGGGACCTGTGGTTGATATGTAAAATGAATAAAAAAATTTCTTAATAAAAAAGTATACACACACAAAAGAATATTTCATGATTTAATGGATTCAGAAATCCTAAAGTTTATTAGGGAAAAAATGATGCATTTTCTTATGAGGAATGTGTGAAGTAAAATACTACCATGAAATTCAAGCTACAATAAAGAACCCCTAAGACTGCAGGGTTGTTGGACAGAGAGGACAAATTCTCTAGCTCCATCAAGTATCATTGAATTTGGTCTTATGTATTTGCAGTTATTATATCATGGAGTTGAAAGCTGCCCTGTGTCTTGATGAGATTTTTATGAATACTGTGTAAACATGGGTAATTATTGGCTATAGCCTATTTAAATCATGATATATTCTTTTGTGTGTGTAAACTTGATCTCTTTGTCAAGGGCTCATATGATTATGTTGTTCATACCCAATAATTCTATACAATCTCTTAAAAATCAACTGATTAGTAACCCAAATTTCATCTGCATGGTAGAATCTAGATCATTACTTAATAATCAGAAAATTTGAGTCCTGGGAGACATATTTAGAATTTTGCCTAACAATTATGTGTACACCAAAATAAGAAAGCTGTTTCCCATATGAAGGTTTTTACTGAAACTATGTTAGCTGCTGTAGGGAGCTGCGTGCAGCCACGCCTTACAGGTGGCGCTGGTTACCGCCTTCCACCATCCTGACGGCGAGCGCTCCCTGTGGTAAACAATTATAGCGGAGGTTGTGGCTTGCTTACGCATGCTTGAGCTTATTGGGCAATGCCCACGTGGCGATCTGGGGTTGGCTGCCCAGAGCCTATATAAGGCCGGGAGAGGCTTTGCCCGGGGGAGTTTTTAGAAGCCAGAAGATTGATTCAAGGCCTGAATAAACTGCAAGAAGAAGAGCTCGGTGTCGTGTCTTGCTTGCTGGATGAGGGGGGCTCGACAAGCTGCTAATTCCATTGTGACATAAGACTGCAGAATTCGTCCTGCTTTGCTTAGAATCCTCATCAGTACCTCATCTCAGGAAGAAGTTGAGTCCTCACACTGTCTCCAGGGATTCTCATAGCCTGGTGCAGTTCAGCCTTTCCTATGGCCTGAAATCTTCCAGCAGTCTAGGACTTTAGGACTCCTCCCAGAACAGAGGAACACTCTCCATCTTGGATCTGCATTTATGAAAACTGCCATCTAGAAACCACTCCTCCCTTCCACGTCTGCATGGAACTGTCAAACATTCAGGAAGCGACAACTCAAATGCCACTTTTTCAGTGAAACCTTTACTGACCCTACATTTACCACTACTGGTCACTCCACACACTTCCTCTCCCTGTTCCTACCTCTTTCTGCTTCCTACTCCACTCTACAGTTGTCAGCTATAAATTTATTTTCTGTAGTCAGTAAGGTTGACAAAAGTAGGAATGTCTTATTCACTGGTGTATCTGTAGCCTAGCCCCTTGAACAAAGTCTGGTGTATGGTAAGCACCCAGGAAAAATATGTCGAAAGAATGTTGAATGAATTAAAAAAAATCAGCCAAGTTTTTACTTCCTGAGTTACTAAGTTAATTCTTTCTCTAGTGAGAAACTGTACATTATAAATTCATGAATTCACTTTCTACTGTCTTCACTCTATCCTCCTCCCCACTCTATCAATTTCAGCAGTAAAATAATGAAAGATTTTGAAAGAATAGTAAAATATGACTCATTTACTTGCTTTTATTTCTAGGTATTTTCCTCTTTATATAATGTTTCCTTTCATTTTTATAAATATTTCTTAATTTCAAATTGTGAAAAACTTACATAAGATTTAATCGGTGCTCCTAAAATGCTATAGTGTATCTATTTTTACACTAGCCAAAATGTCACTTGTTTCTCTTTCTTTTACTGTGAATTGAATAGTATCAACACTATTCATTAAATGGGCATTACACACCTTAATAAAATGTATCTTGTCAGCATATTATACATCTGGTGTGGCCCACTTTGAAGAAAGAAATGTCACCATCAATTGCTAGCTTTAAGAACCGGTGACATGTGTGAGGGAGAACTAGCCCTGTCCTACTCTGGTCACAGGCTCTCCTCACCTGATGGCTTCTGGGGTGGATGCAGGGGGAGCAAGACTCATCCTCCCTTGAGGGGGCTGGTCACTAGCTATTTGACCATGCTCCGGTGAACATATGGACCATTCAAAATGGACTTAGCTTTTGTGGGGGGTGGTCGGGTGGTGGTGGTGTTTATGAGGGACGCGGGTTGGACATGGGAAGACTGATAAGTGAGTATGATCAGGGCACATGATGTGAGATTCCCAATCAAAAAAAAGAAAAAAAAAAGAACTGATGATTTAGTAGATGTATAACTGTTCTGTGCATTTATCACTACAGCACTTTTAGCCGTGGTAACTAGGTGTACGTTCCCCTCTCTTGCCCCATCATAACTTATCCATCATCATGTTTAGCAGTGGGAAACATGGGATGTATACAGATACCCTTAAGTTTCTAGCTTCATCTCTCTGGTAATCAATCTCATTCTGACTTCCCTGTGGTGGTTTTATGTATTATGAAGATTTCAGGTACTAATTCTGTGCATCTATCTCCCAAGTCTGTATAGCCAGGTCCACATCTTCATGCGTTGCAGATCCCTGGGTCAGTCCAGCACTCACCCTCCTCATGTTGGCAGCTCTTGTTTTAACCATCACACTCTACTGCACCATCTCAGTGATCTGTTTACTGTGTTTTTGGACAGTTCTCTAGCTCCTCTTCTTCTTCCCTCCCAAGTGATCAATTCTAAGCCCTTTGAGTTCTGCTTCTGGAGTCAACTCTAACCTCTCTTAGCCTCCCTGCAGCTGCTCATTTGCTGATGCGAGTGATCCCTGGATTTCTCCACTGGTCTCATGACTCGCTTATCACCGGCTATTTGTTTCTATCCTTCTCTCTGCTTTTCCTATTTGTTCCAGAGAGTGTTCTTTTACAAAGGGCAGGACATGTTACCAACACTTCACGCCAGAAATTAAACGAATTAAAAAATCATGGTAAGCTTTAGCACCTGCACACAAGATCTTTCTAGCCTCTTCTTTTCCTTTTTTAAGATTCTGGCACTGGGTGTTGAACCTAGGGCCTCGTGTATACAACTGAGCTACATCCCCAGCCTGTAAGATCATTCTAATTTGAATCCAGATTTGCTATCTAAATTCACATTCCATTTTCTCCCTAAAGCAAAGAACAATGTATCATTTCCTGAGCAGAAAGTGCCACTACGAAACTTTGTGTGTTTGCTTAGGCCTCTATGCCTCCTGGATGTTCTTCATGTGCCCCGACTTCTCTGCTCGCCTTTTTGCTTTAGAATGTCTCAGGTCCCGCAGAACCGAGATGCTAAAAAGGCTCTCAACTCCTCCAAATGAAAGGAAGCGGCTCCCTTTCCATGGTATTAAGTTACTTTATACATATCAGTCTTCAAACCCCAGGGTGTTACCATGGAGTATACTGTATGTGCCCCCATCTCCTGAGTTCTTTGAGACAGCAGCCATATGTTTTATAATCTTAGCATCCCATGAATGAAGCAACAGTCCTGGCATTTCGAGGATTCAGCAAATATTTGTAGAAAGAAAAGGAGTTGAAAGCAAATTTATAGAAACCGAACTAGAATCAACAGTGAAATATTGCAGACGACCAAGGAAGGGAGTAAATGGAGGATGTAAATGCTGGGTATTTCCTGCAAAGATCCCGTCTTCTCTCTCTTCCAGAACTATTATCAGGATCCCCATCTTGTTCCTCTCCAGGAAAAGAAATGGTCATGTTTCCAAGTGATAAGAAGTATTCATCTGTCGTTGTCAACATCATCAGTAGATATTTTAGAGAAAGTTTTCTATGCAGGAATAATGGACAGTTTTTTACTCAAACAAAAAAGAGATCATATATGACATTCTTCAGAAAATTGCATCAAAAACCTAAGGAAACAAATTAGTCCTCTCATTCTCTTACACATTTCAGGAAATGCCATTAATTCTAGAGTGATTGTCAAAAGGGATCAAGTTCAATCACCAAAGACTGTCAGAGCCAGGGCCTTTAGAATTTTGTACATGTGGCTGGAGAGAATGCTTACTGCTCTCGCACAGGACCCATGTTCGGTTTCTAGCAGCTACATGGCAGCTCATAACAGTCTAAACTCCAGCTTCTGGGGATCTGATGCTGTCTTTTGACTTCTGCTGTTCCTGCACACACACACACACACACACACACACACACACACACACACACACAC
>CABHPR010126859.1:7700-35863 GCA_902168415.1 Peromyscus melanophrys | reverse complement strand
ATATATATATATATATATATAGGCACACGCAGATAATCTTCAGTTCAACAGAGGTCATTGTTTTAACTGTTTACAAAACATTGACAAGTATCATAATACTCTGAGCAACAAGAAAGTTCTGCAGTTCTAGAGGGTCATTGTCAGATAGTCTACAATCTTGCAGATAAAGTCAGTGACAAGGGCAAGCTGTAAAATTCCACAAATTCATAAAGTGAGTGAAATACTATCATATAACCGTTGCATTAAAGAAGGCAAAGAGCCAGGCAGATCTCTGTGAGTTCGAGCCCAGCCTGGTCTACATTGGGAATATCTCTGACTCTTTTGCCTGCTCTTAGAATTCTTTCCCTCCCATTGGGTTGCCTTGTCAGACTCGATATGAGGGCTTTTGCCTTGTCTTATTGTATCTTTTTTTGTCCTGTTTGGCTGTTATCTTTTGGAGGCCTGCTCTTTTTTTTTGAAGAAGAAGAAACAGGGGGACAGTGGATCTGGGGGAGAGGAGAGGTTTGGGAGAGCTAGAAGGAGTGGAAGAAAGGGAAAGTGTGGTTGGGATGATTGTGTGAGAGAAGAATCTATTTTCAATTAAAAACAAAGAAGAAGGTGGTCCTTAGAACCTGGGAAAATGCCTAAAAACAAAAGACAATAAAGTGTACAAAAGATGCAGCATTCCAACAGCACTTAAAAGGAGATACGGGCTGGTGAAATGGAAAGGTGTGTGTATAGACACTTGTCACCAAGTTCCGGTTCACATGTCAGACTGAACTCAATCCCCAGACTCATATGGTGGAAAGAAAGAATCAACTACAGTCAGCCTTCCACAAGAATGTTTGGTGCATACACACACACACACACACACACACACACACACACACACACACACACAAATGCAATAAAAATAACTTTAAAGCATACAAAATGAAGTAACTGATATCACAAAACTAAAAGAGAAACTACATGGCCATCCCAAAGCCTAAAGCAAAACTACGTAGAAAATAAGCAAAAAGAACAATGCAAGGCATAGCATATTGATCCAACTGATGACACAATAGATTATTTTAAATAATATTTTTATACTAGTAGTAATAAGAAAGAAACTAGCAGGCAAGAAAAAAAATGAACACATAATAGAACATTAAACTTTAAAAATGTAAGAGGTGATAAAATGGACATACAAACAAATGTTTTGAATTATCTTAAGAGAAAATCCCAAAGTAATGAATATGCTGAGGATCTTCATTTCATGAAGGCTAGCACACACAATCTTTTAAAGGTCACTGCTATCAAGTTTACAAAGAACAATTAGCCCCTATAATGTAGAACTTGTTACAAAAGTAATAAATTATATTGTCTCAAAAATTAAAAAAAAATATTTTAAAAAGGAATAATCAAGTGTGGATTTGTTCTGTCTCTTTTGACTTAGTTTTACCATGTGTTTAAAAGAACAATGAAGAAAACCATGGGACCATTTCACGACCTAATTTTAAATTAAATTGCAAATATTTTATAGAGAGTATTTTTACCTGGGAATAGGTGATGAAATAGATGGTTAAGTTTATTAAAAAATGCAAGAGTAGTTTAATATCAGAAAATCTGTCAATGAAATTTAAAATATTAATGATTTAATAAATTACATGACTACCTCAATTGACATAGGAAAGCACCTGATAAATTCAACAGTTTTTATTATTAAAGATCATAAAATATGAATAGTAGGAAAGCTTACTTGATGAAAGCTATATACCAAAAGTTACAAGAGAAATCTTCATATAGATGGAGGAAGTCATGCATGACTTCTGAGAACAGGATCTAAGTGCACAGACTGTCCAGGTTATTTTTCAAGGTAGACTGAAGGCTGGTAAGTACAGTGTAATAAATATATGAGCTTCAAGAGAAGGAAGGGTAGATCTATTTTCAAATGACTAGTTATCTTCAGAAAAAAATGATCAGAAATGGAAATGCAGTTCCTGTGATCACAAGAGCCCTGCAGGTCTGCTGCATATATGATCTCTGTGTAGCATTTATGATGACTGTCTATTTCACAGCCAGCTCAGTCAAAATCATAGCCACAGATCTGGAGAATATGCATAGATAATTTTCATTTAAAGGAGTGAAATTTAGCTTAAAAATGACAATAAACTGAGAGATATGTTTTATATGAATAGAGAAATGCAACAATGCAAAAGTATCTATTTTAATCCAATCTCTATTAACCTATTATTTTTATTACTTTGACCAAAAAGTCCATAGTTATAGAGGATTTAAATGCTTCATACTAAATATGTTTTCCATACATTTATATGTATAAAAGTTAAACAATAAGCATATATTTACCATGCTAGAGAAAAGTCCACAGTAAAATGGCATGCAAATGCAGAACATTGTTGAAATGAACTCAACAAAGGTCAATGGTCAAACAGTATAGGACAATTCAATGTTAGATATGCATGGACCCCTCTGGCTCCTACCATCCTTTCCTCTTCTCTTCAGCAGGATTCCCAAGCTCATCTCGGCATCTGTTTCCACCAGCTGCTAGTTGAAGCTTCACTGATGACTATTGGGCTAGGAACCGATCTATGAGTATAGCAGACTATCATTAGGCATCATTACATCAACTTTTTTTTTCTCCAGCAGTGTTTGGTTCTATCCTAGGTTTCTGGGCCATCCAGCCTCTAGGTCCTGGAATGCCAAGCAGTGTCAGGGGTGGGCTCACTCTCACGGCATAGGTCTCAGGCTGGACCAGTCATTGGTTGGTCATTCCCACAATCTCTGTGTCACCCTTATACCACCACATCCTATAGGCAGGACAGACTGTAGGTCAAAGGTTATGTGGCTGGGTTGGTGTTCCAATCCCTCCTCTGGTAGTCATGGATCACAGGATGCGACCAGTTCAGGCTATGTATCCACTGCGGCCAGGAGTCTTAGCTGGGGTTATCTTTGTAGATCCCTGAGAGTTTTCCTTGAACCAGGTTTGTACCTGACCCAAAATTCCCCCCTTTTCAGTCTTCTCCTTCAGTGCTCTACCCCTTCATTCCCCCCAAACCTGATCCTTCATTTTTCCATCTCCACCCGCCCCCAGTCCACCCATAAAATCTCCTCTATTTTGCCTTCCCAGGGAGATCCAAGTGTCCCTTTGATCCCTCTTTGTTACCTAGCCTCTCTGGGTCTGTGGATTGTAGCATGGCTAACTTTTACTTTACTGTCAATATCCACTTATAAGTGAGTACATATCATGTTTGTCTTTCTGGGTTCGCCAAAAAACCCACAGAATCAAATTTGGTTTTTCAAGACAGGGTTTCTCTGTGTAGCTTTGCGCCTTTCCTGGAACTCGCTTTGGAGACCAGGCTGGCCTCAAACTCACAGAGATCCACCTGCCTCTGCCTCCCGAGTGCTGGGATTAAAGGCGTGCACCACCACTGCCCAGCTGTCTCTGACTCTTTTACTGGCTTTTGGGACCCTCTTCCTCAAACTGTGTTGCCTTGCCTAACCTTAATACCAGGGGAGGTGCTTAGTCCTGCTGCAACTTGATATGCCATGTTTTTTCAGTAACCATGGGAGTCCAGCACTTTTCTGAATAGAAATAGAGAAGGAGTGGATGGGGTAGGGATGTGGGAGAATGGGAGATGGAGGAGAACAGGAGGAGGAGAGGGAGGAGAAACTGTGGCTGGGATGTAAAATAAATGGATAGGAAAAAATATATGTGGACACAAGACTTGATGTACAGTTTTCATACACACACACACACATAGACACGTTTACACACTGATGGGGTCACTTCCATGGAAATGAGGAGGTCTGAGAAGATAAGAGACTCCTGATTTCACCCAGTGTCCCATCAATGGATCTGAGGTACCACCTCAAGAGAAGCCCATTGAAGCTTCTATGGAAAGAGTTAGAGCAGGTCTCCCCAGAATGACAGTGCATAAAAAACCACTCACCCTGAAGGAGGAATAGAGCTGGAAGACAAGACATTCATCTTAGGGAATAATCTGACCCAGCAGAGACCTCAGCTGTGAGTAACATGAAGAAGCCAGTGTTTTTACCCACAGTGTCAATGGTTAGAAACATTAACCACAAAATCCAACAGGGATAAAGGGTCAGAGGTGACTAATAAGAGCCTTCAATGCATCAGAGTTTCATTGGAGGTGATATCAAATACAGCATCTGTCATTGGGCCTGGCTTGGGACTGCAGAGATGGCTCAGCAGCTTAAAAGCACCTGCAACAGCAACAGCTCAAACTGTCTTTGACTTCAGTTCCAGGGGATTCATCAGCCTCTTCTGGTTTCTGTGGGCACTATACACATGTTGTTTAATGTGCAAGGAGATAAAGAAAATAGGGCCAAGTGAGCTATGAAAGTAAGCTAATAGCTTGAAAATTTATCACAAAATCTATACCTTTTAAGATGAGAAATGACTAAGGCAATCAGACCTCTGGTGTGGTGTCTCTATTCGGATTTGGAAGAAACATGTGTTCTCGCTAAGAATTCTTTTTGCAAAGCTTGATGTTTTGTACAATTATGTAAATATTTAATAGGTGGTGTCATGTTTTACTTCAATTTAATATTCAAGTGATACTGGGCCTTAAACTAAGGTAGACTTCAAGTGCACAGGTTGATATAATTAAGAAAAATATATACAAGTAATATTGAGCTTGAGGGAAACAGGAACAGTTTCACCCAGTATGTGAATCTCAGGGAAAATGACCGCCCAGGTGGCCTGTGGAACCACAACACTGAGAGGCTGCTGCTGCTGTTATAGGGGAGGCAGGAGAGCAAAGGGGTCAGTCTTCCAAGAGGGGCAAAAGTCCTATCTGTAGCATCCTCCACATATACCCTCCCTGCTGAAGTCCAGGAATTCTGTCACCAATCTGTTCCTTCACCCACCCTCGGTGCCCATTTCTATCCAAGTTATCAAATAATTTAAATTTTGAGCATTTGCTGGCACAAATTTGGTAAAATAGTATTACAATCATAACTGGATTTTAAGAGAAGAAACTACATTTTGGTTTCACAGATTTTTGAAGGAAACTTGTTCTATCAGAATTCATCTGCCTAGTTCGGTCTTGGTGAGAGAGGGTCGTAAATGCACTCCCCAAAAGTCTTGCTGCCTTTAATGTGCCTTTCTAGCCTGTTTGTTGATGCCACAGCAGAAGTTTCTGGTAAGAGAAGTGCTTGACTTGGAGGAAAAGGGGGTAGAATTTACCTTACAAAGAATGATCCTTCACAATCTCTCAGTGAAGCCAATGGATAACTTCACATTACCTAAAACTCATCTTCATTTGCAAGACAACCTTAGGAACCTATACTGCCCAGCACGCACCACTGAAGATTCAACAAGCTGCCTAACATACAAGTATGGAGCCATTGGATCTGGGTCATGAATCTTTTACACACAAACTGGCTCAAAACAATGACAGTATTACCTGTCCCCTGCAAAGTTGCAATAACCAACTACCTAGCATAAGCTACCTGCTCTTCTGTGGCCCCTGGTGTGAATTTAGCATGTCAATGCATGATAGTAATAACAGAGAGTCCTGTGATTTCTGCTCAGCAGCGCACTATTCCTATGGAGAAATTATAACCTCAAAGCATGCTACACACCAGCATGATGACCGAGACAACACAATGTGGTTTCTAAACTTTAAGACCCAATGTGGGTATATAAATAAAGATGGGGATGAATGATAGATATATGAATAGATAAAAATCTGTATATATTCATATAAAGCTCACACGAAGTGGAAAGCAGACAAAAATTCCACAAAGAAAAACCAAAGGTGAGCGGAGGAAACATAAGCCTAACAGCCATCTCTCAAGCATCCTTCCTATGGAAGTACTCAGTAAAGCCTGTGACCTTAGTCTAGGGAGAAGTTGCAGGCTCCAGGTGACTGTCCCTGCTGCACCAGTCCACCTTCTGAGCTAGGCTGTTGCCTGCAGAGTGTGGCCTGAGCTCATTATGAATAATTCATGTCTCATCTATCTTTTGAAGAGGTGTTAAATTGCCCTTTTGGCATGTCTGTAGTTTCTGAGGAATGTGTTCACACCTCATTATCACTCGGTGATGGACTCCTGAGAGAGGATGTAATTGTCTTCCACCAAGGACTCTGTCAGTGTGGCAATGCACCACTTCAAGACCACAGGACTTCCCTGGTGACCACAAATCTGCAGAACTCCAGAAGAAAGGCGAGAAGGTATCAGTTTCCCCTCTAACTTTGAGAGAAGCTTCACTTTCCTGTAACCTTTGCTCTGGTTAGAATTTACTGATTGTTCTTCCCAGTGTTTTCAAAATCAAACTCCTGGAAGAGAAGGCAAGAAGAGAAAATTTGATGATATGCCCAAAAGTGCTCTTTTGCTTTGCAAAATCAAATACCTTCCACCATCACTCATATGAAACAGCCATGTGTGTATTTCACTGCTTTCAGAAATTTCCCCACATGTATATTATGGCAGTGACATTGTAGCATCCAGGGAGCATGGCAGCTTCCCTTCCCACACAACTTCAGAGCTGATCTCCTCAGAGGGAGAAATCTGGTCTCAGCATGTTGAGTTATATCTATCTGCACCACATGGGAAACTGCTTGAGGCTCTGGCAGTTGCCAAGTCTATGTGCATTCTGTCAGTTCAATCCATACTCTTTGCGGGAGCTACCACAGTTCCAATGTCTACCATAGAACTCTTTTGTCTCCTAGAAAGTGAAAGAAGCAAGCCCAGGTGATTCACAGAAGTATGCTCACTGGAAGGTGGGTTTCTAAATACTGATCTTTGCAGTGTGCAAATGGGCTCTGTGTGTGTGTGTGTGTGTGTGTGTGTGTGTGTGTGTGTGTGTGTGCACTGTCTGTGCATTCACGTATGTGTGTGTGCATTGTGCGTCTCTGTGTATGTGTATATATATTTTATTGGTATATGTGTAAATGCATATGTTTGTGTGTATGTGTTTATGTCTGTATGTGTGCGCATATGTGTCTGATCCTGTGTGTCTACGTTTGCAATAATGTTTATTGAATATGGTTTCAAATTTCAACACAATAATAAAGAAAATAGCTTTTATTTTATCATGGGTATTAAAATTATTTAAATGAAAAAATTTCAAAGTAACAGAAAAAAATTAGCTTTAGGACTACTCGATCTATAATTGATAGACAAGAGAGAATGCCCTACACACAAGCACTGGAAGCCAATGGCTGATGTCAGAAGTTCTGGACAGAAACAGTGATCATTGGCCAATTTTCGTAATGGGTTAGTGAAGCTACAATAAAGTAAAAGAAGGTCCTGTGATTAGTAAGGAGTTTTTAACAAGGATTCTAGGTTCATTGTTTTCTTCTATCAAGATAAAGGCCGTAGTGTTTGAGAATCTTAAGTCCTTTATGAGTAAGAAAAGCTGAGAGAGAGCCAATCCTGGTGAACTGTGGACAGCTGTAGTGTTGACTCAAGCCTTCTATCTCAGATCCTTCTACTGTGCACTCAAGCATCACCATCCAACAGCATTTGTGCCTCTCACTGGCTCTTATCTCTTGCCTAAGTTTCCCTTTAGGGCCATCTGCAGAACTCTGTGCATCTGCTCTTCATTGTGGAGCTCCTTTTCTCCTCAGAGCAGCATCCATGGTCTGTGTCCCAGTCACCTGCTATACCCATCTCCTAATGTCCCTCTGCACCCTCAACTGACCCACAGAGGTCAGGGAGAAGGGAATAATGTATTTTAGTCTCGGCAGTCCTGCTATGGTTTCCCTGGATGAAGCTGTATGGTGAGGAAAACAGATTCAGTGTGTGAACTCTGTCTGATTACTGCTTCCCTGGCTGCCTCCTTGTTCCTGAAATAGCTATCACAGGGTCCATTTCACATGACTTCAGCCTCAAGGACCATTCCTGACATCCAGTAGATGGCTTTGTTGCCCCTCCATGTGTTCACATGCAGGTCTCCAGTCACACACTCTCTCAGTGTCATCCCTGGTGCAGAAGACCAGTTTCCCATTATAGTGCACAAGATGCTTCTGTGAGGCTCTTTATCATCCTGGGAACCCCAGTTCCCATGGTCTCTTCAGCACTTCACACTGGGAATTCCCTTGTCTGTCAATATCCTCTGCTGTTGCTCACTTGGATTTCTCTCAAGCCCAAGAAGCCCTCTTTGCTCCACAAACCCTTAGTAAAATAGCAATGACAAGGTGCATAGGAAGCTCTGAGACATCAACACCTCCACCTGTTCGAGTGACACTTGACCTCCAACTCACATGGGAAAGGATGCTTGGAATCTTCATTTCCTTTCCTCCTGCCCAGCCAGTGACAGTTGCTGGTCTGCAGTGTGTCTGATCTCTTAGCTCCACTTCTCAGTCTTCACCTCCCAGCCAGAAATTCTCATTCTTTTGGCATCTCTAATGTAACTTCTGTTTTTCTCAAGGTCTGCGAGAAAATGAGTAGTCACTACAGTGACTCCACTCCACCTGTTAGATTTCGTATGCAAGAGAAAGCACTAGTTAGAATCCTGTTTCTTCTGGGCAAGCCAAGGAAGAAACCCAGCACATTTGGAGAAGTGCCTTGCCTATGGGCTACCAAAGGCTAATCAGGGAGGGATTAAGCCTGGCAGTCTAGTCCCTGATCTAAACAGAATACTTCTTTTGGAAGCTGCTGGCTGCTTAAAGGATAACCACGTCTCTTGAAAGCCAATATTTTTGGGAAAAGTTATCACTTAATATCACTTTGGGAAAGAAAGCATGCCTGATCAACACAGAGCCTTGGAGAATAAGCAGGGATGCAGTTTGAAGAGTTTTTCCCTTTTTGAAGATTGCTGTGCTCTAGCATACAGCCTTCAATGTGTGTGTGTGTGGGGGGGTGCATAGATCCCATGTGTGTCAAGTCCCATTCGAAGGCAAGAAGAGGATGTCACTGCTCATCATACTCCCTTGAAACAAGGTCTCTCACTAGCCTGGAGCTCACCAGCTTTGGGCAAGGTTGTTGGCACCAAGCTGTAGAGGTCCTCTTTTCTCAGCATCCCTCTACCACAGTGCAGGGGATGTAGACACAGGAAGCCACACCCCAGCACCAGGGATCAGGACTCAGGCCCTCTTGTTTACACAGAAAGTGCTCTTACCCACAATGAGCCATCTCCCCAACCACTGTAACTTTCTTAAATACAAAACACAAACTGTGTTTGTTATGTAAGCCAGGCAAAATGAGAAACTTTATTTAAATTATATGGGAACTAAAATAATAAGCAGTGTGTGTGTGTGTGTGTGTGTGTGTGTGTGTGTGTGTGTGCGTGTGTGTGTGTGTGTGTGTGTGCGTGTGTGTGTGTGTGTGTGTGTGTGTTTACACTCTTGATGCCAGTAAGATATGATACAACAGGAATCTTCAGCCACAGGGAATATGATATTATGTGAAATTCATGTATTTTACTCAATATTTCTTTTCCCTGGCTCTCATTTTGGAAAAATAAAGTCTTAGAAGTGAATGCACACTCTTATGTTAAATATATAAAGTTTAAACACTTGAAACAAAATCACAACTACAGTAGATTGGTCATTTATAATATAGCTCATGTCACAGCATATCAGCTCATCTGACTTGAAACCTGAGTCAACTGATAGTTGATCATAAAATATGTAATAGCCTATGATGGCGACACTTCCAGTGAGGGATGATTTGTCAGGGGTGGTTTCCTGCACTGTTGTTATCTACTGATGTGACTGATAAACTCTTACAACTTTCTTCTTCAGGAATTCATTCCCCACCCCACCTCCTGTCAAATACAACATGAAGAACTCCACATAGTTTTATCCCATTTTATCCTCCTAGTACTCAACAAACTGTCAGGTAGCAGATACACAGCCACAGATCAAGTGTTTCACTGTGGACAGGGGAACATAATAAATATTCTCACTTTCATTATTTCCCCTAGAGACAGAATTGCTGCTAAATAAGTTATAGTAGTTTCCATGAGTTGAGGAGAGCAAAAAACAATTGTATGCACAGAAATCCATCTTTAACATCCCACCAGGCTTCTGCTACAGGCTGGATTCACCAAGAGGCATAGTCAGATACTGTGTTTGTGCGAGGTGTCCCAGACTTATTCAGGGAGTGAAAGGGAAGCTACTGAAGTCCATTTGAGCCTAGAAATGGCTTATTATTGAGGAGGCAGCTACACAAGGCTTTGACACTTGAGCATCTCAGTTGCTGGCTTCTCCTTCACCAGCATCAGGGACAAGAGGCTGGCCCTTTTCCATCTAAGGACAGCCAGTCATTGGTTGTGACCTCCCAGAGGAGTTTAATTGACACATGATTACATTCTTCCACTCAGGTTTCCTTGACTGATAATTGATGTGAAGGGATCCAGCCCACCATGGGTGGTGCCATCCCTAGGCAGGCAAGCCTGGGCTGTATATGAAAGGTAGCTGAGAAAGCTGGCATAGCAAGCCAGAAAGCAACATCCCGCTGTGGTTTCTGCTTCAGTCCCTGCTTCCAAGTTCCTCAGTGAGGAACAATAATCTAGAAGTCAAATAAAACATTTTCTCCCCAATTTGCATTTGGTAAGTATTTTATCACAGCAACAGAAACCAAACTAGAACACCAGGCCACATATAGAGGAACTAACCACCAGAAACACCAAAGCACACTGCATTGCCCACAGCACAAGGGAGTTAATGGTTTCTGAGATTTTTCTGTAATAGTGATGACAAAGAACACTTGACCTAAGTTATTGGCCCCATGGTTTGTCCAGGACCATGCTGATATGCTCCATCAAAGCCCTCATGTCTGTAAAGAAGGTAAAATTAGGAATGTCTGAGGTTGGTATGCAGTGGTCCATCCTCACCCTCCACCATGGGTTTTACATGTACACTTGCAGATGTGAGGGAGAGAGTTGCCCACATCCCTTTAAGTCTGTCAGAAAGGCACTAACATGTTAGCCTCATCTGACAAGTTTTATATGTATAGTTATAAAGTTTTATATATAAAAATAGATATAAAGATGTAGATATGTCGATTTGTGTATGCACAATATTTATCCTTCAAGGTAGATATCCATATGTGTGTGTGTGTGTGTGTGTGTGTGAATATATATATGATATATTATATATGCCTGGTCAGGTACAACATGATAATATGAAACATGCACATATCAAAGAATGGCTACATCTGGTTAATTTCATGTGTATCAACTCACGTATTTATCACCAGTAGTGTGAGAATTCATAATATCCACATTATTGCATATTTCAGTAATCTACCCTAGTCACAAAATATATATGCCATGCTGATATAAGAGAAAGCTTTGTGAACTTCTTCTTTCCATCTAGGTCTGATCATAGCATTTTAATTTTTATTTATTTTTATCTTTATGGGTATTTGGCACGTATGCATGTCTATGCACCAATATGTGTATATGATACCTGAGGAGAACTGAAGAGTACATCAGAACTGATTTTAAACACCTACGTTGAGATAAGCAAATCTAGTTTATAAGATGAAGCCTTTTCCTAATGTACTGAATTCAGTGATATCATTGTGAATGACTAGCTGGGGACAAAGAGAAGTCCTCAAAGCTGCCCAAATCAACTTGGTCAGAAGCACCTGCAAGTTTTGAGGCAGCAATAACTTCACCACAGAGTAAATTTCAAATTAAAGGAGGGAATAAAACAGCTGCTTTTCAGGTGACTATTTGCAAAGGTGTAATTGGTCCCATTGTGGCAGCCTCATTCTCCCTCTAAACAAGTGTTTGAAGTCATAAAGCCTTTGTCAAAAGAAAGTGAAACGAATAAGGTAGAGCAAGCATGAGTAATGTGCACCTTGGGGTGAGCTGGCAGATGAAGTGTATTTTGCCCCAGGTAGTTCTGTGGCAATAAGGAGAGGCCTATTATGATGATCATAGCAGATGTTAATACAGTGCTGATGACAGCACACAGCACAGATCTTCAGTGAGCAAATTTTACCATGCAAAGTAAGAATCAACAAAAAACCAACTCCCAAATTTTTACAAACTTATTTCGAGTGACGATTGTTAAGACAATAGTATCTAACTACATACAGTTCATTTCATTTACCTACCCACAGGATCTGTGTTGAGCATCATATGCTCTGGGATGAGGTATTGATCAGGGATGCAGCTGCAATAAGTCACAGATGCTCTCTGCCTTATGTTTTAATTAGGAACTCTGAGAGACCCATGACAAAAGCATTATGGATAATTAAAGCATTTCATTGGCTTCTTGTTGTCATTAGAATAAAAGGAAACATATTTAATGCTGCCCTAAATAATCTTATTCATATTTGATGACATTGCCTCCAGTGCAGAATGACAGACTGAAAGTGCAAGGTACAAGGGTATATGATTGAAAGGGGATAATAGACAGAATTTAGGGCTGGAGTCTTGAGAAGCTGGTGGATTTTGATTCTGGAAAGTAAAAGTGGGATCTTGTATAAGGTGTAGGTTAAGGAGTTGGGCACATTGTTCCAAAAGTAAAGCAAGCCTGATGTGCTACATGGCATCAGGCAGGCTGTGTTCCTAATGAGGAAGTGGGGAGTTAGCAGAATCAGTCACACAGTCATGACATCAATGACAGCTGTGCTGTCTGGTAGACTCTGAACCTCCAACCTCACTTACAATTCACAGAGTTTTGCTCTTGCCACATGTGTTCCTGACAAGCTTTTGGAATCCATCTTACCACACTTGGGAATAACCCTGCATAAAAATCTCTCTCCAGATTGTGTCTTATCCATTCTGATTTGAGTCCCTCTGTAGTTGCAATTATATTTGAGGATACTGTAATGTATGCTTTTTTTCTGTAATAAGCCAGATGGAAAATGAAGAGGGTATTTTGACCATCAAGGGTAACTGCATTTTCAGACGATCAATGGAAACTAACCAATAATGAATGGAAAGCTTCAAGTGCTGGAGGGAGAATTGATATCTTGCAGTTTCATGTACTACAAAAATATCATTTGAAGATGAAGTTTGAATAAAGATGGCTTCAGGGAAAACAAAGCCAAAGAAAACAGGGAGTGAATTTATCATGAGCAGAACCAGCTATGGATGCAACAACAAAACACCAAAATGTTCCTAGTTGACAGAATGAGGCATAAGAAGGAATGAAGAGACTGAAATAAATGTAAGAAATTGTTGAAAATACAAAACAATAAGTTAATTCTATGCCTATTTAGCATATTTGCAAAAATACAATTCTGAAAGTATTAGCTCAAGTAGTTTATGGAAACAAAAACAATGATGAAAGAACTAAGAGAAAGATTTCAAACTATTTCTGGAAGGAGGAATGATAATGGATATTATAATAAATCTATGTAAGAACTCTGTAGTTAACACATCAAACCTAGGGGAAGCTATATATTTCAAGCTGGCTAGTTAATCAGGACAACTATCAAATCATATCCACAGCTAACTGGCTGCAAAAAGATTAATGATGTATACAGTTATGATATTAATAGATAACAAATGAAAACAGTGCACATAAAATGTGGCTAAGCGCTATTAGTGCATATCTGTATCACACCCATAGGGTGTCAATGCAAGAGGATCAGAAGTTCACAAGTTCAAGCCCAGCCCAGGCTACATAGGGAGACACTATATGAAAAACAAACCAAAAGCCAAGAATTTAATTTGAGGCCTTAAGGACAGAATAGAAAATTAAACCAAGAAAATGGAGCAAAAGCATGTGTGTGCATGTGTGTATGTGCTGTGGGATGTCTTTCTGTGTGCTGTAAACATATGTGGCTCCCATTGGCTAATAAATAAAGCTGTTTTGGCCTATGGCAAGACAGCTTAAAGGCATGCAGGAAATCCAAGCAGAGAGACAGAAAGAAGAAAGGCAGAGGCAGAGAGAGCCATGAGCCACAGAAGGATCAGCAAGATGTCAACAGATAGGTAACGCCACGGCCACATGATAACATATAGATTTATAGAAATGGGTTGACTTAAGATGAAAGAGCTATAAAGCCATAAGCCATACAGTTTGTAAATAATATAAGCCTCTGTGTGTTTACTTGGGTCTGAGCGGCTGCGGGACCACAGGTGAGAGAGATTTGTTTGGACTGTGGGGTGGGGGTGGGGGTGTAAAGGGGGGGGGGGGGTGTTGGAGAGTGGGGTGGGGTGGGCAGGGCCTGAGAAACTTCTGGCTAAATGTGTGTGTGAGTGTATGTGTGTCTTTGTGTGTGTGTGTGCGTGCGTGTGTGTGTGTGTGTGTGTGTGTGTGTGTGTGTGTGTGTATGTGTATACACACATGTGTGTATATCAGAAAGCAAAGAGATTTTTAAAAATTCAAACCAAGGGAGAGCCTGAGGAATGGCGAAGAAACAGCTAACTGAGAAAAGTAAGAAAACAAGAACCTACTACAAGTGTTAGGTTAAACTGAAGTAGTGACAAACTGCCTTCTAAACATCTATGTTTATGCCCACAGACAAGTGCTACTCTCAGCCCTAATGAGAGATGCTTCTCTTTGCTGTCAGGAGTGCTGAATGCAAAGGCTCATAGCTGTTGAAGGTGTGACAATCAGTGATGGATGAATGTTCAGCACTGAACAAGATATTTAAACCACCACTTCTAAGACTTACGGAACATCAATAAAGATGGGTAGAAAGAAGGTAAGTGTGGCGATATATTGTGATATATTGGTGATATATTAGGAATTCCTGTTACACTTAAGAACCAGAAGATGGGGAGAAATGCTGTTAAATGCCGTCTCCTGAGCAATTGTCATTGCAATAATGAACTCAGAGCAGCAGGATGACCTACACTAAGATTGCACAAGATGGCCCTATCAACCATCAGTCATGGAGGCGAGAAAGACCTCATACTCCCTAATGAAATATTCTAGGGTAGGGTGAAACATTTCTTCACTTGTGTACCCACTGGTGAATTCACAAAGTTCCAATGGATAGTTCCATCCCCACATTCACAGAGATAGCTTTGGTTACACTCAATGGGTCATAAACCAAAACAAATACATGAGAGTAGAAAGGGGATTGGAAGGGGAAGATGGGCTTAACTGGGATGGGAAGTCAGAATAAACAGAATGCATTGTGTATATGAACAACAACATGAAATAATACATTTAATTAATAATATAACCCAAACAAACATAAAAGGAAAAGAATCATGAAAGGACATCATGTTTTACAAATGGTAAAAGATCATTGCTTCTTGGAACTAAAGCACCGGATCTTTTAGGTGAGTGCGTTCTTTATGGGAAGAAATGTATAATGTTTAAAGCCAGGTTCAAGGAGAGTGGAAACAATTAGTAGCTGGCAAGTGGTAAGCAGTTTATATGTATATGGTACACCCTGCTGCACAGTAACAATCACGGTCACTTATGTCCTCCAGAGCATTAACCAAACTTAGGAATGTTCTTTGGCTACACAGTATCTGAGGGGTTTTTAGGTGTTTGAGCTTAAATAGAATCCTAAATCCTAGTGGTATACACTGAAATGGCTTAGAACAAAGTACCTGGACCTTGCTTTTGAGATTAAATTTCACAATCAACTGAGGGATTGCTTCTTAAATAGAAATAGGGCAATCTTGGCTCACTGCACCTTGCCACATAAGCCCTTATATCCTCCCTTTTTTTTTCTTAGTGACCCCATTTCCAAACACAGACACTTGGGAGCTAGAGATTCAGTATATGCATTTTAGACAACACAAACATTCCATCGAGAGCATGTGTTTTAAGATGAAGTGTCTGAGAGCCACCATCCTGCCCACTTGAGTCTATTAATTGGTTTAGCATCACCAATCAGGACAGAGTGACACTAGGCAACCCTTGATAGGGTAAAAACAACTGGGTCGGGGAGCATACTCTCCTGGAATATTCACTCCTAGCTCACCGGTGAGATGAAATTTACGGTTGTGACATCATATATAACCAGGGTTTCTTGGGCCATTAAAACTTGCCAATGTCATTAGAAACAGAAAGAAGGCCAGAGGAATTTTAATAGTACAAGGTGGTAGAGAGATAAATGTGATGAGGTCGCTTTCTCCAGGGAAATGACTCTAGGAAGAGTGTACTGAGGGACACTATCTTCAGCCCAGAGATCTGTCAGCTGAGAGTACTTCCATCCACCAGGGGAAAATTCCTCTTAGAAGCTGAAAGCAATCCGAGCAGCACATCAGAAGACCTGTGACATACACAGCTTTTATTGCACCCTTAATCACGCAGTTCCATTAAATATTAAGAAAAGAATTCATAGCCCCTTGAAAGATTAATCTATAGATTTTACATAAATATGAAAATACCATTGAATTAATATTTGTTTGTGTATAATTTTAATATTACAGTTTGCATTCTCTGATTTTTAGAAAATTAATGATTAAGCAACTGGAAGTTGAAAATGAAGGAAAGTGTTAGAAAACCACTGATCTGATATTTGGAGAGATATAGAGCATATTGATTCTGACTGGCTAGGAGCCCCTCATATTCCAGCCTTCTCTGCTTCTTAGACACACATCCCCTACCGGCATTCTCTGTATCCTTGCTCTTTGTTGCTCTGGTATGGCTAGCTGGATTTTATAATAGAAAGCATTTGCTTCTGAATGTCAACTTTCTGGTAATCAATGTGCAATATGTGTTATACAGTACACCATTGTAACTGCCAAGCCACACGTGGCCTTTGTGTTAGACGTCAATGGATTAGACCTATAGCTATTAAAGCCAAATAACCAAGGTAATGGCAAAGCATGCCATTTTATTAGTATTTCTGGAGACCCAATAGGGGCTGGTTGGTGTTTAATCATGCATGCAGTTCAGGCTACATCATGGAAAAAGATCTAAACAGTAGATAAAAGCAATGCATTCCTGGGCATACCTTATTTGTCCATGTCCAATACATAACTGGTAATTCCCACTGAAAGTGTTTTGTACAGTGCCTGTGTAGAAGCAATTAGCCTGGTTAATTGATGTTTTGAACAATGTCCTAAAATGTTTCAACAAGCTGACTTTTATTCTCCATGACTAATTTTCTCGGGTTTTCATGCAGGATGAGAGTTGGAATGGTTGAGTTACTGGAATGCCCATATCAGGAGTAACTCTATGAGTCATTTAGTGTGTTAGGGTTTGAGGAGTCATAGCTGTGTCTGAACTGAGATCTTCTGACATCATTAAGGAATTAATAAGATGATTGAAGTGTCTTCAGGGGGGGATATAATGTTTTAAAGGATTCAAAATAAATTTCATGAGAGACAAAGAATGTAGATGGCAATGTACTTTCCAGTTTTCCTGCATATCTGCTGTACTGTTTATGGTGGCTACTGGGTCAAAGCTAATTTTATTTAAGAACATAGTCACATACAGATAATTAAAACATTTCTCATACCCTAAACCTTTTTATTTGTTCTTAAAATACTTTCTTAAGTTTTAGACTATATATCATAAAATCTAAGACTAGACTCTTTGGTCTTCATATAAAGGCATTCAGGTTAAAAACAAGTGGTTTCATTTTCAACACAGGCTCAATAAGCAATCTCTGAGGCAGATTGAGAAGACACAGAATTAGACTGATGGGCTCAGTGGACACTGCCTCTTTGTAGATATGTAGATTTGACAAAACTAACCAACACAACCAGATACATAAACACATTACTACTAAATAATTACCTTCTTTTTTGTTGTTCTCGTTTAATGATCGGAATATAAAGTATAGTACAACTTTCAAAGTTCCATAGTCTTTAAAATCATTCAGTGACTTACAAGTCCAAGTTCTCTTTAAAACTCCAAATGCTCTCAACTGTGGGTTCCTGTAAATTTTAAAACAAACAAACAAACAAACAAAACAAGTTACATACATTCTTATTCCAAGGAGGAAGAACTAGGGCACAGTTACAATCAAAGCAAAGCAAAAACAAATCCAGCAATGTAAATAGTTCAGTGTCTGACATCTTGGACTCATTCCTGCTCTTCTGGGCTTTGTAGAACCTACTTGCTTTATCCCTTCAGTGCCACCACCCACAGAACACACAGTTTATCTCATAGGCTCTGGGTGGTTCTATTCCACACCTGCTGCTATCCTTTGTAGTCAACTCACAGACCTGGTATCTCCAATATCCTGGGGTAGATACTGGAACTTAGGCTGTATCTTCACCAGTGACCTCTCTTGGCCTCCTATAGAGCCAAGTCTCAGCTGCTCTCCACAGTCCTTTCAGTCTTATGGCTTTCAAGCTGATGAAAGTGGTACCTTACATTATTTGCCAAGTTCTATTGCCAGTTTGGTGTGCACCCTTGGTAATCTCTGGACCACATTGTCTGAGAGCTTACTCTGAAGAAATACTCCACACAAGATTTAGCCTCGATGATGTTGGTCTCTTGTTAGTCACAGCTGACTATTCAGCTCAAGTTGATCAGCTTCAGCTGTCCAATTAAATATATACGTTTTACTTCAGTGGTGCTGGTCTCTTGTTAAATACAGTTGAGTCTTCAGACAGATCGGAAATCACAGATTGTTAAGTGAAAATATCATAGGAATGGCCCTAAATCCAGTCTTTAAAGGACTCTCCAACTTCCCTTTGATACTTCACAGGCCAGGCCTCCACTGTGTGCCTTGCTTTCAGCATTGCTGCCTTCCAAGTTCCCACAGTAGCCCATTAAATGTTGGGGACTAATGTTTTCTCCAACCTCACATTCCAAAATCCTCCCACAAAACATTCCAAGACACAAAAACCATATAGCCAGAACCATCACAGCAACACCTACTCACTGGTATCAAGTATTGTTCCTGTTTGCTTTTAGTTACTGTGAGAAATGCCAGGACCAAAACAACTTGGGTAGGAAAGTGTTTATTTGGCTTCAGGTCATGCTCCATCATGGAGGGAAGCCAAGGCAGGAACTGAAACAGAAACTGTACAAGAATCCCTTGTACCTGCCTGGTGTCTTGTGGAAATTAAAGTTTCATAAGAATTGCATTGAATCTGAAGACCATTTCGGGTAGCATGCAAACACTGGCAGCATTGATTCCAATCTTTGTACATGAGCTTTCCTTCCATCTGTCCATGCCTTTTTCGTTCATTTCAGTAAATCTTTAGTGTTTGGAGTATGTGCAGTCCACCTCTTTCATTAAATATCCTCTTCAATACTTAATTTTATTCTCTGCACTCTTGTAAAATAGAAGTGTTTTCTTATGTTCCCTTTTGGATTTTGAAGAGTATAGCAACAGCACTAATTTTTTTTATATTGATTGGTTGGATTTGTTCATCAATTCTAACACACTATTTTAGACAGAGTTTTAAGAATTCTCTCTATGTAAGGTCATATACTTTCTGAATACTTTCATATTTTTCTTTCATACCTAATATTTTGATTGGAGCCTCCAGTACAGTGTTGGAAAATGGTAACAAGAATCCATGTTTCTGTTGATTTTGATTTTGGAGAAAATACTGAGAACTGGTTTGTACCTGCCCAAAACAGTCCCTCCTCACTTCTGACATTATTGTTGATTTTTTTTCTACTTTTGTATTTATTTAGACCATCCTAAGATGTTTCAGCTCTTATTGTGTGGATCCTATCAAGCTGATACTTTACCTGGGCATTCTGAATACTGTTACTTACAGTATTGTTTCCATGTGTGGAATTATCAGTGTGTCCATTACCAGCTATATGTGTGTTTGGTGAAAGTGATTGATAAGTCATTGTTTCTTTACTTAATGCATCTTCAAAATTCCAAAATTGATTCTAGACATATTCTTTATCAAATATGTCACTTTAAAATATTATTCCCCCATCTTATTTTTACTGATTTATTTTTGAATATGTGTATGTATGCATGCCTGAATGTGAGACATGCATGTGGTTTTTGTGGAGACCGGAGGCTGGAGATGGAATTACAATATGTTGTGTAAAACAAATCCATGTCCTCAAGAAGAACAACACATGCTCTGAGCCATTCTGACATCTCTCCAGCTCCTTGATTTTTAAATTCAGCAATACCCTTTGATATCAAACCCATTTATTTTTCCTCAAATCCAATTTAACAGAGTGCTTCAGGAATTATATTGAAAAAGCATAATTGTCAGATTTAAGTTCATGAAATTTCCAATGTATAATTCTAAAACAAAGCATGATCCTAATTAGTCTTATCAATAAAACAAGGAGTCAAACATCAGGGTAATAACTTGATAGATCAGAGAAGCAAAGGAGCAGCCACCAGTGACTTATTACCTCTCTGGATCCTCTGACCAAGTGGGGGCTAAGATCCTGTTTCCATCTGCCTTATATTCCTGTCTCTAACTCCAAATTGTGATGGGATTTAAATAGTGAGCCTCCCAAGTGTTGGGATTAAAGGTGTGACCCACTACTGCCTGGCCTCTGTGGTTAACTAGTGGCTAGCTCTGCCCCTCTGATCTCCAGGCGAGTTTTGTTTGTTAGAACACAAACAAAATATCACACAACACTAAAAGTAATGTGTTTTACATTTTTTTAATGAGGATTATGATCCTTTCCAAATTTTTTTTATTGTAAGCTGTGGACAGTTCACTACAACTGGATACTTTGGCCCTGGCAGTCATAGGGATGTTTGGTACACTATTCCTGCAACGTTGGCTGAAAGCAGCTGCTCTTCCCTCCAACTGAGTGGCCACACCTCTCATCTGGTTCCATGCCATTCTGTGTCTGGATCTTCAGCTTTGTTCTCATCATCACTCTGTTCAGCTTTGTGTTCACAAGACGCTTTTGTAACATTTCATCTTAAAATTCTTGAAATCTGAAAAAGTCACCCTGTTACCCTATTACCTTGTTCCTATTTGTATAGTTGGTTTTTCCACCCTAAGACATTTTTATGCAACAGTGCACGGCCTGGGTTAGTGGTGTAGTTGGAAGTTTTCCTGTGTCCTGCCCAGTCCCACAGCCCCTCAGACCCAATTAAACACATAGAGGCTTCTATTACTTACAAATTGTGTGGCCTATGGCAGGTCTCTTGCTAGCTAGCTCTTATATCTTAAATTAACCCATTTCTACTAATCTATGTTTTGCCATGTGTTCCATGGCTTTACCGGTCTGTTGGCATGTTGCTTCTCCTTTGGTGGCAGCTGGCATCTCTCTGCCTCTCCTTTCCCTTCTTGTCTATCAGTTTGGATTTCCCACTTGCCTCTCAGCTGCCTTGCCATAGGCCAAACGACTTTATTTATCAACAAATCAGAGCAACACATATTCACAGCATACAGAAAGACATCCACAGCACTTCCCCTTTTCTTTTTTTTCAAAAAGGAAGGTTTTAACTTTAACATAGTAAAATTACATAGAACAGTTATCAAGCAAGAATCACAGTTAAAATATCCAGTCCATTTATATTTGGCACAGTCAAAGAAAACATTTTATATATCCTATATTTGTGAGTCCAATGTTTCATATCTAACTTATCTCTTATCATAACCAGGGAAAATCATGAGTCCAAAGTTTCATATGTAAATTATCTCTTATCATAACCAGGGAAAATCATAATTATAACTATCTAGTCTTCAGCTACATTAAAAACTCCAGAAGGATATAATATTACCTAAGTAAATAAGAAGTGCATTGTAAGCAACTTCCAAAAATCTAGAATGACAGAGACACCTGGCTACCTGGACAGTCATCCAAAGTAGTCATAGAAAGATCAAATCGAACTCTAAAGGATTGCTAAATAAATAGAAAACGGTAACAAAAACCCCCAGAAATAGATTATATAATGCTCTATTAACTTTGAATTTCTCAATACTAATGAGAAAGGAACAACAGCTGTGGAGAGACATTGGATAATAGAAAAAAACTACAGAATTAAATCAACCTATATACTTTAAAGATGTGCTAACCTCAGAATGGAAACCAGGGTATGTGTTACGTTGTGGATGACATTTTGCTTTTGTTTCTACAGGAGAAGATAAATTGTGGATACCACCAAAATTGATAAAGATTTGATTTGAACAAGAGGGACCTTTTAATTAGAAGAGGTGATAGTTCATTGACCAGCAATACCATCAAATTTAAACTAATTTATACCACTAACAAATGCTTTTTATTTAATCAGATATAACTTTCCAAAAGGGAACAGCTCCAAAGTTAGACTTGGGGAAGGGTTTTTGTTTTTGTCTTTCAGGAGAATGAAGCAGAAAAATGACAAATCATCCAGAAAAAAATGTTCCAAGAAAAGGAGTAAATTGGTCTATTGGTATATCATCTACAAAATTTCATAAGTCTTCCTAAATGTTTGTTTCTATTCTTCTCTACAGACACTTAACACAAATGGTCTTTATGTGTCCCAGTTGAATTAAAAATTAAAGCTGTCTTTGGAGTTGGAGAATAGCTCTCTTTTTCTCAAAACCCAAGCATGTTTGTTAAAAGGAAAATGAGAAATCTCTATATCATATCAGAAGAAAGAGCCATCAGATATGGGACAGAAGAAACCAAAATTAAAGGACTATTCTATTGCCACTAATCTCAATTCTTTGGTTCTATTTTGATTCTTTAAACTTTTCTTAAGTTATGAATTTTATATCAAAATTTGTGAGATATATATATATATATATTAAACTTCTGTTATGCTATTAATGGTCATACAGAGTACTAGCTAATTCTAGAAAAAGGGGGCTTCATTTAGCTGCCTATACATGTTTTTGTGTTGGAGTCTCTATCAGTTTTCTTCAGGGAATCACAACCAGGCCTAACAGCAAATTTGAAATCTCAAGAAAGATGATGGGGCCCCACAACGATTCCACATGGACAATAATAATACCACTAAGCTGACAAACATTACCCAAGGATCAGCTTTGGACTACAAACTGCTCAGGACAATTTCAAGATGGCTAGCTGAGATGATCCATCTTCACAGACTATTTGATTAAGGACTTGAGATAAGCCCTGCTCTTTTGCATTATGCAGAGACTGGACAACAAATGATACAGCTACCTTTCCCAGGACTTGACTATTAACCCAAAATTTATCTTTCCAGAATCTACTAAAGATGCCCTCAACCACAAACTGCAGGAAGCAATTTTAAGAACACAATGCCCACATTCCTAAGAGGTGGGGTGGGAGGTTTTTGGTCTTTCAATGGATTTTGGGTTTGGAATAATTGTCATTGTTTAGGATGGTTGGTTACAAGTTGTTATTGTTAATGGTCAGGAAAGAAGCTAAACAAAGAAGATTAGATTTAAAGCTCTTGTTTGAAAAAAAGAAAAGAAAAAAGAGGATATAGATAAGAGGTAAAATATTGAATCTACTCTGAAAAAATATAGAAATGATAGAATAAAGGGTAGATTATTGAATCTACTCTGAAAAGAAAAAAGAGAGGATATAGATATGATACAGATAAAAAGATAGATTATTGAATTTACTTTTAAAAGACAACTACTAGTTTTAAATATTTTACAATGGAATGGATTTTAATATATTGTATACAAATTAGATAGATAGATAGATAGATAGATAGATAGATAGATAGATAGATAGATACAAATTTGAGATTGATATTGTTAGAAAATGCTGTACGTATATTTCTAATCTTGTTCAGGATATTGTACCAGTACAGCTCATTTAACAATGTAATGCAATTTCCTAATTCTTGAATATTATTATTACCAGCTATTAAGATATAAAGAAATGAAAGTTAGTAGTTAGACATTACAATTGAACTTGTAGTCATATTAGGTGTGTTTTCAAGGTCAAGCAGAGATATATTTTAAATAGACATGTCATCTTCAAACCCTTCAGAGATCTATAGGATATGGCATTTAAGATGTTTTAATAACTAAACTTTTTTCCTTTTTATGACTATGAGATATGTCTGCTCCTGGCAGCACCAATCTACTTCAGAGAAGATATGGGCATTGAAGAATGCATATGGAGTTAACTTTCATTGTGGCAAAAGTTAGCCACTGGGCAACAAAGTGCCCTTGCATAGACTGCTGACTGTATGCTGTCCAAAATGGACAAACAGGACACAAAACAAAGGACTATTGATCCTTGCCAAGACAAGTGTGGTTGCAGCTTTGGCAACAGGTGTCCTCTGAGGCCAGGGTAATATGGCACCATCGCTGAAGTGACTTTGCAGTCCGGAAAAGGTACAGTGCCCCTTTCTTCAAAGGCAGCTGAATAGGCAATAGACTTATGGCTTCCGGTGTGCAGTGGAACAGTAGCTGAAACAGTTATTCTTAAAGGAGTAACTAGGCTGGCAAAGTCTAACCTCTCAATGGTAGACTGAAATTTAATAAAGGAGATGAAGCCACCCATAAGCCAAGAAGAATGGGAAGCTGAATTCCAAAAACACCAGCAATTTCCAGAATTTAAAATCCTGAATCATGACAGGACACTGGTAGAATTGAAGTTTATCTGGTTTATGGAATACTTGCACTGAAAGTGAGGTTGAGCTGTAGGCCTTGCATACATCTTATTTCACAAATGAGTCTGTCAGATATGCTAAGCCTGTAGGCTGAAGATGATGCCTCAACGTTGCAGAGAAACCTCTGGTGACTGTCTAGGCAGCTGGCTGTTTCTGTCAATTCACATTTTTTTTGGGAAGTTGCTTGTTTGCACTTCCTGTTTTACTAGGTAATATTTCCTTCTTGAGTCTCTGAGGGAGTTGAAGATTAGATAGTTATAGTTACAGTTTTCCTTGTTAAGAAATTCAGAAAAGAAACTCACTAAGAGGTGTTAAGTGTGTAAGTTTGAAAGACATAAGATAGTTTTCTGTTGGTAATACAAATTAGGATAGAAAGTGAATTAGGTACATTTTGGACTCACCAAAATAGGATAGATAATGAAATATTTTCTCTGAATTTGTCAAATGCAAATGGACTGGACATTGTTGATGTATTTATTGCTTGTGTATAGTATATAAGTTATTGTACTTATTGTATATAGTTTTTCTTATATTAGTTATAACTTTTTTATTTTTTATTTTTATTAGACAAAAAGGGGAAATGTGATGATATTTTATTTGTGCTGAAATGTGGTGATATTTTATTTGTGCTTTAATAAATAAAGTTTGCATGAAGATCAGAGGAAATAGCAAGCCATTTTAAGTAAACAAAGAAGTCAGGGAGTGGTAGCACACACCCTTAATCCTATCACTTAGCAGGCAGGATCTCTGTGTGTTCAAGGCCACACTAGGAAACAGAGCAAAGCATGGTGACACACACCTTTAATCCCAGTACCAACCACAGAGTTCTGGAGGCCTGTACCGACAGGAAGTGGCAGAGCTGGCCAGGAAGAGGAAGTGATATATCTGGACAGAGAGCAATCACATGGTAGAACAGCAAGGCATGTAAGCCTGGGTAGATAGGATGTCACTCTCCTTGGAAGCTGAGGAGTTGGTGAGGTAAGGTTGGCTGGTGGCTTTCCCTATTTCCTTGATCTCTCTTAGGCTTTCACCCCTATATTTGGCTTCGTGTTTTTATTTTATTAAGACCGTTTAGAAATTTGTCTACAGAGTGGCACTATTTTCTCCAGTCCTTTGTGTATCACTTGCCCCCAATTTGGATAATTTCAGCACAAGAAGCACTGTTCATATTCTAACTATAACCAGGGATAATTTCCCGTTCACTTCTCCTCATGTCACACTGACCTGTAAACTTCGTTGTCCTTGGCCTCACTGGCCTCTCCAATATCCTCATTTCATAGTCAGCCGTCCTCTGCTCAGTCTCTCTGCTTGCATGGTTGTCTGAAAAGCAATGTTTTTATGGAGCTCCCACCACCATGATGACTACTGTGGCTTCTTGATGACCACTACCCTGTGTGGTTAGATATTCAGTATTTGAACTATGATATATAGCATATTTTGTGTTCATTTATTGCTTATAAATCTGGACAGCATTTCTCTGCTTAGCTCCTAAAAACTGCTTTTGATTGAAACCAAGCATCATATTTGAAGCAGATAAACTTGAGCAAACTACATTTCCCTTACTGGCGCATAACAGGGTATATGATAATCATTGCTCTTTATCCAATTATCTCAACAATGTAGAACAATAACAGTTGTCCTTCCCAACCACAAAGTATTTTGCAAATGAAATGAATGACGTTGGAACAATTTATACGCCAAAGGTCAGCCTGAAGATGGCTATGAAGAAACTGTGAGGATGGCCCATATGAGCAAGAGATCTATGACCTCTCTCTGCCACTGCCTGTTCACAGAAGCCAAAGTCCTATCAAACACTGTGCAACAGGAAAGGCCCATATCTCAGTTTAATGTCAGAGTAATGTAGTTTTAATAGCAGGTTGTCATTTAAGTGAGCCCTGCATGGGAGCTGAAATGACCCTTAGGAATTTAAAGAAAATTCATCTACAAACATCATGTAGGATTTGCGATAACAATGAGCTTGCTGCTTCCATATAAAATAGCAGCCAGGGGAGAGGATGCAAAGAAAAGAATCACCATCTGTTACAGAGATTAGAACTGTTTCATGTTGACTGGTTCCCTTTAAAACTGCAGGAAAGCATGGTGGCTCAATAAGAGCCATGGTGCTTGCTGGTGAGCCTGATAAAGAGTTCAATCCCTGGGAACAACATGGTAAAGGCAGGGAAAATACTCCCATAATTGGTCCCCTCAGCAGGGCATTATGGTATGAGTGCTCCATAATAATAATAAATAAATAATAATAAAATTTAATAAGGTGAAACTCTGTCCCCTGAGAATTGTCAGTCCTTACAAAGAGGGGGAAAAAAGTTTCATTCCAATGGCTTTCCTAGGCCATTAAGGGTGTGGAGTCCTCTGCCACATGTTCTGAAACGTTGTTTGACACGAGAGTACCCGAAGTCTCACTCACTCCACAGAGATATAAAAACTATGGAAGAATAATATATATGTATACATACAAATATGGGTGTTTACTTCTGTAGACATAAATATATAGAGATATACATGGATATATAAACAGATGGTAGATAAATAAATGATAGATAGATAGATAGATAGATAGATAGATAGATAGATAGATGATAGACTTTCAAGTAATTCTCACTTAATTTTTCATTTGCTTAAATTAAAAAAAATTCCCATATGTTGTAAAAGAATATATTTGTTTTCCTTCAGAAAACATCAAGAGTATATATTTATTTCTAGGTAAGTTAAGTTATAGATTCAAATGTCAAGTGAGCATTTAATATGAGTAGACGTTAAGGACAGTGCTGTTCTCAGCACCAGCAGCTGAGGAAGGAGGACACAAATAAAGGGGCAGCTCGGGATACAAGGAGAGAACTGTCCCACAAAGAAAGAGGAATAGAAACCAAGAAAGAAAGGAGGAAGGAAAGAAAGAAGCGGGAGGGAGGGAGAAGAAGCAAGTGAAGGAAGACTAGAATAAGGGAAAGAAAATAACAGTCTACACTGTCTATATAATAATGATACTGTGAATCATGACTTCTGAAAACCCAGATCATGATGATAATTTGTTATCATTCAGGAGTATTTGGGATTATTGTTCTGAATAACAAGTGGATATTTGACATGGCTATCAGTGTTGTACTTTGAGTTCATATAGAATTTGTTTTCTTCTCATGTTAAAATATATATTGGATTTTAATTTTAAATTGCCAGAATACTAAATAAAACATTTCCTGGAAAATGCGCAATGAGCATAATCTAACCCTGGCCTTTGGAGCTATATTGAAATGTACTCAAATAAAGTTAACTGCTTCGTGTGTGTGTGTGTGTGTGTGTGTGTGTGTGTGTGTGTGTGTGTGTGTGTTATGGAGTTCTTCATTTGATGATATCTGGAGAGGAGTCTTTAGTAGCGAGAGAAAGACAAGGACAGAGCCTCATGATTGAGATTAGTGTTGTTATAGAAAAGACCCTTACAGCCACCTGGCCCTCCCACATCATGGGACTTGGAGCTCACCAGCAAAGTAGGAAGCAGGTATTTACCATCAGCTCTGGTAACATCTGGACTATGGGCTTCTTATCCTCTGGAACTTGAAGAAGTAAGCATCTATTGTTTCTATGTCACACAATCCCTGATATTGTGCTATTCCTCCCATACTGCCATACTGAGAGGAGAGGGAGGGAGGGAAGAAGGGAAGGATAGAAAGAGAAAAAGAAAAACAGAGAGGGTGGAGAGAGAGAACATGAAACTGAGTGGGTAGGGAGGTTTGAAGGAGCTTGGAGGAAAGGGGGATATATGATGAAAATATATACTGTATGAAAAAATTTTCAAACAAAAATTGTATTTAGAGCTAAAAAGACCCAGAGAGAGAGAGAGAGAGAGAGAGAGAGAGAGAGAGAGA